>JARBWK010000138.1:0-60971 GCA_030556195.1 Anolis apletophallus | reverse complement strand
ATTCATTTCTTAAAGGGATGGTCACTCCTTGAGTTAGTAGGTCACTTGTGGCCAAATTTGGCGGCAATTTGTCCAGCGGATTTTGAGTTATGTCACTCAAAACAAACAGCATTTATATAGGGGGGTTTGATGTACCCTCAGGTATGCTATTTAAACTGAATGATCATGTCACAAAAGGATGTATGTCAAAAAAGAGTATTGTCAACATTAAAAGTTTGGAAAAGTCTTAGAAAGTGTCTCTGGGCTTCTCCCCAGTGTGAATTCTTTGATCTGAACGTAGATTTCCACTCCGAGTAAAACGTTTTCCACACTCTAGGCATGTATAGGGTTTCTCCCCAGTGTGAATCCTTTGATTATGTTATGTCACCAAAGACCACCAGAAACCACAGCATTTTCCGTTGGTCATGGGGTTCTGCGTAGGAAATTTGGTCCAATTCTATCATTGGTGGAGTTCAGAATGCTCTTTGATTGTAGGTGAACTATAAATCCCAGCAACTGCAACTCCCAAATGTCAAGGTCTATTTTTCAACTCTCCCCAGTAGACTTCCATTCTTAGTGAAGTTCTGTCCACACTCCAGGCATGTATAGGGTTTCTCCCCAGTGGGAATCCTTTGATGTGTACGTAGACTTGAACTGCAAGTGAAGCTCTGTCCACACTCCAGGCATGTATAGGGTTTCTCCCCAGTGTGAGTCTTTTGATGTGTACGTAGACCTGAACTGTGGTTGAAACTCTGTCCACACTCCAGGCATTTATAGGGTTTCTCCCCAGTGTGACGTAGGTTATTACTCCAAGCGAAAGTCTTTCCACAGTCTAGGCATGCATAGGGTTTCTCCCCAGTGTGAGTCTTTTGATGTGAACGCAGACTTCCATTCTGAGTGAAGCTCTGTCCACACTCCAGGCATTTATAGGGTTTCTCCCCAGTGTGAGTCTTTTGATGTGAACGTAGATTTCCATTCTGAGTGAAGCTCTGTCCACACTCCAGGCATTTATAGGGTTTCTCCCCAGTGTGAGTCTTTTGATGTGAACACAGATTTCCATTCTGAGTGAAGCTCAGTCCACACTCCAGGCATGTATAGGGTTTATCCCCAGTGTGAGTCCTTTGATGTGAACGTAGACCTGAACTGTGGGTGAAACTCTGTCCACAAGCTAAGCATGTATAGGTTTTCTCTTCCATATCAACAGTAATAATGGTGTTTAATTGCAATACAGATACTTGACTCCTTTTTTCTTTCTTATCTGTGAGGTCAAGAATTCTGCAAGATCATCACCTTGAGAGGATTTCTTCTTCCTATATTATTGGTTTCTTTCCTGCATCCAAGAGGTGGCTCCAGAAAATCCTCATTTCCACTCCGAGTAAAACGTTTTCCACACTCTAGGCATGTATAGGGTTTCTCCCCAGTGTGAATCCTTTGATTATGTTATGTCACCAAAGACCACCAGAAACCACAGCATTTTCCGTTGGTCATGGGGTTCTGCGTAGGAAATTTGGTCCAATTCTATCATTGGTGGAGTTCAGAATGCTCTTTGATTGTAGGTGAACTATAAATCCCAGCAACTGCAACTCCCAAATGTCAAGGTCTATTTTTCAACTCTCCCCAGTAGACTTCCATTCTTAGTGAAGTTCTGTCCACACTCCAGGCATGTATAGGGTTTCTCCCCAGTGGGAATCCTTTGATGTGTACGTAGACTTGAACTGCAAGTGAAGCTCTGTCCACACTCCAGGCATTTATAGGGTTTCTCCCCAGTGTGAGTCTTTTGATGTGAACGTAGATTTCCACTCTGAGTGAAGCTCTGTCCACACTCCAGGCATTTAAAGGGTTTCTCCCCAGTGTGAGTCCTTTGATGTGCACGTAGATTTCCACTCCGAGCGAAACTCTTTCCACACTCCAGGCATGTATAGGGTTTCTCCCCAGTGTGAGTCTTTTGATGTGAACGTAGATTTCCATTGTCAGTGAAGTTCTGTCCACACTCCAGGCATTTATAGGGTTTCTCCCCAGTGTGAGTCCTTTGATGTGAACGTAGACTTGAACTCTGAGTGAAGCTCTGTCCACACTCCAGGCATTTATAGGGTTTCTCCCCAGTATGAGTCCTTTGATGTGAACGTAGATTTCCATTGTCAGTGAAGCTCTGTCCACACTCCAGGCATGTATAGGGTTTCTCCCCAGTGTGAGTCCTTTGATGTGTACGTAGACTTGAACTGTGGGTGAAACTCTTTCCACACTCCAGGCATTTATAGGATTTCTCCCCAGTGTGAGTCCTTTGATGTGAACGTAGATTTCCATTGTCAGTGAAGCTCTGTCCACACTCCAGGCATGTATAGGGTTTCTCCCCAGTGTGAGTCCTTTGATGTGAACGTAGATGTGAACTCTGAGCGAAACTCTTTCCACACTCCAGGCATGTATAGGGTTTCTCCCCAGTGTGAGTCCTTTGATGTGAACGTAGATTTGAACTCTCCGCAAAACTCTTTCCACACTCCAGGCATGTATAGGGTTTCTCCCCAGTGTGAGTCCTATGATGTGAACGTAGAGATGAACTCTTAGCAAAACTCTTTCCACACTCCAGGCATGTATAGGGTTTCTCCCGAGTATGAGTCCTTTGATGTGAACGTAGACTTGAACTGTGAGTGAAGCTCTGTCCACACTCCAGGCATTTATAGGGTTTCTCCCCAGTGTGAGTCTTTTGATGTGAACGTAGATTTCCATTCTCAGTGAAGCTCTGTCCACAATCCAGGCATGTATAGGGTTTCTCCCCAGTGTGAGTCTTTTGATGTGAACGTAGAGATGAACTCTTAGCAAAACTCTTTCCACACTCCAGGCATGTATAGGGTTTCTCCCGAGTATGAGTCCTTTGATGTGAACGTAGACTTGAACTGTGAGTGAAGCTCTGTCCACACTCCAGGCATTTATAGGGTTTCTCCCCAGTGTGAGTCTTTTGATGTGAACGTAGATTTCCATTCTGAGTGAAGCTCTGTCCACACTCCAGGCATGTATAGGGTTTCTCCCCAGTGTGAGTCCTTTGATGTGAACGTAGACTTCCATTCTCAGTGAAGCTCTGTCCACACTCCAGGCATTTATAGGGTTTCTCCCCAGTGTGAGTCTTTTGATGTGAACGTAGATTTCCACTCTGAGTGAAGCTCTGTCCACACTCCAGGCATTTATAGGGTTTCTCCCCAGTGTGAGTCTTTTGATGTGAACGTAGATTTCCACTCTGAGTGAAGCTCTGTCCACACTCCAGGCATTTAAAGGGTTTCTCCCCAGTGTGAGTCCTTTGATGTGAACGTAGAGTTGAACTCTGAGTGAAACTCTTTCCACACTCCAGGCATGTATAGGGTTTCTCCCCAGTGTGAGTCTTTTGATGTGTACGTAGACCTGAACTGTGGTTGAAACTCTGTCCACACTCCAGGCATGTATAGAGTTTCTCTCCAGTGTGAGTCTTTTGATGTGAACGTAGGTTATTACTCCAAGCGAAAGTCTTTCCACAGTCTAGGCATGCATAGGGTTTCTCCCCAGTGTGAGTCTTTTGATGTGAACGCAGACTTCCATTCTGAGTGAAGCTCTGTCCACACTCCAGGCATTTATAGGGTTTCTCCCCAGTGTGAGTCTTTTGATGTGTACGTAGATTTCCATTCTGAGTGAAGCTCTGTCCACACTCCAGGCATTTATAGGGTTTCTCCCCAGTGTGAGTCTTTTGATGTGAATGCAGATTTCCATTCTGAGTGAAGCTCAGTCCACACTCCAGGCATGTATAGGGTTTATCCCCAGTGTGAGTCCTTTGATGTGAACGTAGACCTGAACTGTGGGTGAAACTCTGTCCACAAGCTAAGCATGTATAGGGTTTCTCTGCCATATCAACAGTAATAAGGGTGTTTAATTGCAATACAGATACTTGACTCCTTTTTTCTTTCTTATCTGTGAGGTCAAGAATTCTGCAAGATCATCACCTTGAGAGGATTTCTTCTTCCTATATTATTGTTTTCTTTACTGCATCCAAGAGGTGGCTCCAGAAAATCCTCATTTACCTGGTTAAGAAAGAAGTGAAAGATTATTATTATTATTATTATTATTATTATTTATAGCCTGCTTTATCTCCCCTCATGGAGACTCAAAGCAGCTGAACATAAAACGTCAGCATACAATTTAAAACATAAAAATATGTAGACATTAAAACAGAAATAAATATAAACGGTATCTAAAATATCCCAGATAAAAAACATTAAACCATACTCAAGGCTCAAAACCACAACATCCCCTGAATTGATCTTTAAAATCTTCTTCTTTAAAAGCCTGCCTGAATAAAAAAGTTTAGCCTGCTGCAGTATGGAAAACAGCAGGGAAGGGGCCATGTGGGCTTCCTTGAGGAGAGAGTTCCAGAGTCGAGGGGCAGACACCGAGAAAGCCCCCTCTCTCATTCACACCAAACAAGCTTGAGGTGGAAGTGGGACCAAGGGAAGGAAGGGCCTCTCTTGAAGGTCTCAGTGACCAGGCACTGGAAATGTAGCAGAACCAAAAACTCAAAACTCAAAGTAATCATCAAATATGTCATATGTCATCGATTTGTCATCAGCATGGGTTGGGCTAAACAGCTAGGGTCCAACCTACTAATTAAAATATGTACATAAAGATTGGTACTGTTCTCAAAACATCGTTTATCATTGGCGCCCCCTTGCAGTGGGGGAGAGGCTTGCGTACCCTAATGCAGTTGTGAGCTATGCTGGCGGTGGCATAATAGCCGCCAGTAGGGCCTCCCATGCCAGACAGGTCACAACCGAAGGGTCTGACAAAGAGCGTCAACGAGCAGGATGGGCTCCTTAGCATTTTAATACACGACAGAGTAATCACTATTGCAACTTCTATCAAAGGAATACCAAGACATAGCATATATAGGTAAAAACCACTATATTGTATGGCAGTATATGCTCAATAGCAGAACAATATTACAAACAGTACAATGTAATGCAAATAATCAATCATGTGATTAATATTTTTATTTATTTATTTATTTCGGATTTCTATGTCGCCGACTCCCGGAGGCTCGCGGCGGCTTACAAGAGCCGAAGGCACAATAAAATACAAGGCAATAAAACAATAAAAAAAGTTTAAAACAAGGCAAACACAATGAAACAGTGGCATAGTTGGAGCAGTGGCACGATTAAGAATATTACATTCTTCCACTTGGCACTGAGTAACCCTCAGCTGATTGCAGCCCGGGAGATAACTCACAAGAGCGATCTGTATTGAAACACGGAAACGCGAAATCTCTCGTTTCGACTTTGAGTCTAAATTGGTCTACTACAATACTGGGAGGAGCGGTCAGAAGTGATCAGCACCCTGAGGAAGCGGTTACGCGAAACGGCCATCTTGGCGTCGTCAGCTTACCTCCAGCCGTTGGCGCCTGCCCACCATAGCAGCCACCAGCTCTGCCACCTACCAAGGTTCCCCTATTGACTCAGTCGCAGGTCCATGGGTCACTACACCCAGGACTTCACTAAGGGTTACTCAGTGCCAAGTGGAATACTCCTTCGCCCAACCATGTATATGGGCTTGTGGTTTATGCTCATACTGTGTATTAATCACATGATTGATTATTTGCATTACATTGTACTGTTTGTAATATTGTTCTGCTATTGAGCATATACTGCCATACAATATAGTGGTTTTTACCTATATATGCTATGTCTTGGTATTCCTTTGACACTGCTCCTTAGCATTTTGGCAACCATCCTAGGAGAAGGAAAACTCTGATTTCAAACCCGGACAGATAAATAAATAAATAAATGAATAAATGGTGCTCATCGAACCCTGTAAGGTCAACCATCTAGAGAAGGAAACTCAAACCAAACCTATGACCTGAGAACTCGCTGCCACCGTCCACAGTCATAACTTTTGTCAATTCTCAGTCCTTGACAATTCTTCTGCTAAAAACATCTGTGTACATCTCCAATTTATTTATTTATTTCCACCATTTCTATCCCGCTTCTTCTCAACCCCCGAGGAGCAGCCTAACAACGGCAACAATTCGATGCCAAAAACACAGTATACATATAATAGAAACCAAAAACACTCAAAATTAAAAAACATTAAAATACAGCTAGCATTAAAATAAAAATTTCAACAAAAACAAGTTCTATATGCAGGATTTCAACAAAAAACAAGGACTCCCGTTTGACAGTTCCTTCCTTTTACTCGATTCTCAGAAAATTGAATTTTCACATGAGTATTCAACCACACAGTATCTGCCTGAAAACGCCTTCATAGTTCACAAAAAACACAAACTTCAATTCTGAGGAATAATTCCCAAAGGACAAGAAGAAAACCTTAAACCACCTTTTACAAAAGGGATCAAATCAAGGCTTTATAAATCAGTTTTTTTAAAAAGCTCTTCACGATCACTATAGGACTTATTCTCGCTATCAAAGCTCCCTTAAAGTCTATTACCAAATCATGGAACAGACAAGAAACCCTTTTGCACAGAGGCAGTGGTATCTTTCTCATGACCCAATTGATTTCACTCCTATACACACATGGTCCACGTCAGAATGGAAATCAGGAACGCTTTTGGCCATTTCCAATAACTAAGGATGGCCGGGGTTACGTCCTCGGCAAAACAAACAGTCGCATTCTGATTAGACTTTAACACACAAAATCTCCTTCATGAGCTCAACTGCATCTCTTTTCCCATTCAAATCACATCAACAAGCATAGATTCTTCTCCAAAGGAACATTCGGTTTGTTTCTCACTCAAAAGTGTTACGTGTAAGAATTGCTTCACATTATAAACATATTTTTTCAGAGCACATTTCATTACATTCCAAAAATGCAATTTTCCCCTTTACATCTCACACCCACTCCTATTCGGCCAAAGAAATAAAATATCAATCAGTAATATCAGCAGAAAACTGGAAAATCATTCTGATATTTCTGCGTAGGATCACTTCTTCAGGATTTCTTCAAAATCTGGTAACACGTGAGTAGCAGAACGTCCTTTTCTTTTCTGTATACCTTCTTCTTCTTCTTCAACCTCCAGGCAAGGAAGTCCAGCAGACTTCAGCACTTGCGCTTTGCCATTAAAGGCAAATAATTCAAAGCCAGCCCTCCCTCCCCCTTCCATGCAAGTCAGTGCCTCAAACAAGGCTGGAAGGGGGAGAGAAATAAATTGAACATCGGACAGTTCCAAGAAATCCCAGGATCTTCTGTGACTCTTTAAAAAAAAGTCCCAGGAACAACGTCAGCCAAAAATACTCACGGGCACTTCAAGTGTAGTCGCTCACTTTTCAGCTTTTTTCGGCAGACACACACACACCACCTGTGCAGCTTTTCTTCTGGAAATCGGCACCTTTTAACAGGCTCTCTGCAGACACTTTTCTCTTTTTTGGGGCACCGTAAATCACTCTATGGGCACGGCTCCTCCAGGAAGGCTTTCATGGCAGACGCCTTCAAACTTTTGGCCTCTCTCACCATTAACATTGACAGCTCACCAACACAGCTTCTCCGGAACGTCTTCATCTCCCTTCTTCCGGCAACTCTTCTGAATTACTTAGCTTTCTGCACCCAGCTTCTCCAGGGAAACTGGAAGTAACAGCCGCCAGCACCAGGCGGAACGGACAGCAGCCATCATTCACTCTGGCTTTTCTCCTTCTGCATCAAAGCACTCAGCCAGGGGAAAAAATAAAAACTTCTTCAAAACGCAAGCCATGGAATAGCTTCACTCAGGAATGAACAGCTGCAACCGATCCTGGCTCCAACCAGCCCATTCAAACCACAGACTTGCAGACAGACTTTGGTGAAGGTCTATACAGCACATGGCAATGCAAAATACAACAGGCCTGTTGATTTTTCAGCAGCACAGCGCTTGAGACGTCACACCATCATAAATCTTCTTCTACCCTCTTTTTGGCCAGCTAGCGAATTGTCCCGCAATAAGTGAGCGAACACTGTACACGCAAGGGTGTCGAAGGAACTAGCGGAAGTCATTTCAGAGCCTGTGGCAATCACCTTTGGGGGTTCTTGAAGAACGGGAGATTGGAGGAGGGCAAAGGTGGTCCCTCTCTACCTTCAGGGGTAAAAAGACGACCCAAACCGTAAGCAATGTCTGGTCAGCCTCACGTCAATAGCAGGCAAGATTCTGGAAAAGGCTGTAAAGGAAGTGGTCTGCAAAGACTTAGAAACAGATTTATGGAAAACAAGCCATGCCACGCTCATCTGATCTTGTTGTTTCACATTGTTATTTATTGTATAGCATTGAATTTTTGCTGTGAGCAGTTCTGAGTCCCTCCGTAGAGGGAGAGAAGAATGGGATAGAAAAGTTCTGCATAAATAAATAAATAAATAAATACAGTGTTCCCTCATTTATTTCTGGGGTTAGGTTAAAGGACCTCCCACAATAAGTGAAAAACTGTAGGGACGCTCTATTTATTTTAATTATTTTAGTAGTTATACACTTTATAAACTTAAAATAAAACGAAGGAAATTAAGGAAAGGCCCTTCAAGACTAGAGGGAGGGAGGACTGAGGAGGGAAAGCGCCTTGGGGAGCGGCAGAGGCAAAACCCCACAAAACAGCGAAAATACCATGATACATATTTTAAATTAATCTTTTCTGAAATCCGCCTAACAGTGAGTCCGCAAAAAGCAAACCGCGAAGTAGTGAGGGAACACTGCAACTCTCTTTTTTTCGATAGAGTTACAAGCTGGGTAGATGGAGGGAATGCCGTGGACGTAGGGTATCTGGATTTCAGGAAGACCTTCCATTGACAAGGTCCCCCATGACCTTCTGGCAAGGAAACTAGTCCAATGAGGGTGAGGCAAAACTACGGAGAGGTGGATCTGTCATTGCTTAAGCGCACGAACCCAGAGGGTGATTCTCCCAAACGCTTCCTCTTCTTCCTCCCGGAAAGAAGTGACGAACGGAGTGCCATCAGGAGGGTTCCGTCCTGGGTCCGGTCCTGATCAGGATCCTTATTAATGACTCAGATGAAGGGTTTAGAAGGCAGGATCATCAAGTTTGCAGACAAGACCGAATTGGGAGGGATAGCTAATACTCCAGAGCAGGGCTGCCCAACAGGCGGCCCGGGGCCCATATACGACCCCCGAGCCTTATCCCTGTGGCTCCCTAACTTGTTTTAATAAAAAAATAAAAAATAAAAAAAGAAAAGAAAATACCTACTTCCGGGTTTAGGCAAGCATCGCGAGAGTACGCCATCCACAGACGGGATTTCGAGGGAGGTTGAAATCCCGTCTGTGGCTGCGTAATCTCACAATAGCCACCGAAATCTCGGGTCCCGCGGGATTTGCTGCCGGCCTGGGCGCGCGCCTCCTCCTCCCTCGCGGCTGCTTCCAGGCCAGCCCCCATTCCCTCAGAGAGAGGGAGGAGGGGAGTGAGGCAGGGAAAGCCCCTCCTGGCTCCGTCATAAAGGTAGGCTAGCCTTTATTTATGTTATTATTACTATGTAATTGTGTATGGATGCCCCTTATGAATTCCCACCCTGCTTTCCCCTTAGTAAAAGATTATATTTGATTGTATGGATGCCTCTTATGAATTCCCACCCTGCATTTAATGGTATATTTTGGCCCCTGTATGTGTTCCATGCAGCCATCCATGGCCCTTTGTGTTATTAATAGATATATTTTATTAATGTGTGTATATTCCCTGCCTCCTTATTTTATAATTAATAATGCAACTAGTAATTGTAAGTAAATTGGATCCGGGGGAGGGGCGGGGAGGGGGCGGAGCCAGGGAGGGGGCGGACCCTTCGGTCCCCCAGGTCATCAGTGACCAGAATTCCGGCCCTGGGCCCAGTAGAAGTTGGACAGCCCTGCTCCAGAGGACAGGAGCAGAATTCAAAACCATCTTCACAGCTTAGAGAGATATTGGGCCAAAACTAACACAAGGAAGTTCAAGGGGAGAAATGGAAGACACTCCACTTAGGCAGAAAAAAATGAAATGCAAAGATACAGAAAGGGGGATGCGTGGCTCGTGTCACAATGCTGGGTCTTGGCCCGGCCCCTTTAAGCACACACACAGAGACAAGGGTCAATTAACTATTTATTGAATAATAAAAAACAGGTGAAAAAGCAAATGTCCAATTAAGAAAGTGTCAATTAGTCCAAGGTAATTAGCAACAAGTGTTCAATGAAAAAGCAGGGAATCTGTCTGTTGGAGATGCAGGCCCAGCAGCCCCTCCATCACCTTCACCTGGATTTATGGCAATTGGATCTAAAGCAATTGGAACCCCCGGGGCGGCCCCTTGCCCCCCGGCTGGAATGAAGGCTGGGTTGCTACACTATCCCCCTCCCCAGGGCCCCTCCGAGGGCTCCCGCGAGGTTTGGGCTTCTCCGGGTACCTGCGATGAAAGCGCGCTGTAATGTCTGAGGCGTGGACATCCCGGGCCAATGTCCAAGAACGCTCTTCCGGCCCATATTCTTTCCAGTCAATCAGATACTCCAGCTTCCGGCGTCGGATGCGGGCATCCAAAATGTCCTGCACCTCAAACTCCTCCCCGTCGTCCCGCATCACTGGAGGGGGGGGAGCGGCTGCGTCACATCAGGCTGCACCCCCTTCACCGGCCGCAACAAGGAACGATGAAAGACAGGGTGAAGTTTCATGTCCGCAGGCAGCTGCAGTTTGAACGCCACCGGTCCCACTCGAGCTACCACCTTGTAGGGTCCCACAAACCTCGCATCAAGTTTGCGGCAAGGTTTCTGTGTGGGCAAATACTTTGTAGACAGCCAAACTTTATCCCCGACCTGTATGTCCGGGCCTTCCTGGCGATGCCGATCAGCCATCCGTTTGTAATCTGCCTTCGCCTGGTCCAACTGGTTGCGGAGCATGTCTTGCACCACAGTCAACTCTTGCAGCCAATCCTCCACCGCTGGCACATCCCCAGACTTATCTACTGGGGGGTAGAACCTCGGGTGATAGCCATAGTTTGCAAAGAAAGGAGTCTCTTTGGTAGATTCTTGCGTCGCATTGTTGTATGCAAACTCTGCCAAGGACAACAATGACGGCCAAATGTTTTGCTGATAGTTAATGTAGCAACGCAGGTATTGTTCCAGTGTGGCGTTGACCCTCTCGGTCTGGCCGTCCGTCTGAGGGTGGTGCGCCATGGACATCCGGGCTTCAATCCCCAAGAGCCGCTGGACCGCACGCCAGAACTGGGAAGTAAACTGGCTGCCCCGATCCGTCACCAATCTCTGGGGAATCCCATGCAAGCGAAATACATGTTACACAAACATATCAGCAGTCTCTTTGGCTGTAGGCACTCCCACACATGGCACAAAATGACTCATCTTGGTAAAACAATCCACAATGACCAAAATCGATGTGAATCCTTGGGACTTGGGTAAATCCGTGATGAAATCGGCCGAAATCATCTTCCACGGCGCGGATGGAGTGGGCAGCGGTTGCAGCAAGCCAACAGGTTTGCCCCCCTGCTTCTTGGCCCTCTGGCAGACCGGACAGGTGTTTACATAAGTCTCAATGTCCCTCCGCACCTTCGGCCACCAGAAATCTCGCAGCACCAACTGGAGCGTTTTGAACAGCCCAAAATGCCCCGCCGCCCGACTATCATGGCACAGTTTTAGAATGTCCTCCCTCTCGGGCCCTGGGGAGACGTATGTACGATCTCGCCGGCACAACAAATCATTCTTCACTTGGAAAGGAAACTGCACTCCCTTGGCTTTCTGCTCACGTACCCAAGGGTCTTCGTTCTGCCGGGCTTGGATCCGATCACTCAGAGTCTTCTTTCCTCCCGAATCGGTGTTGACCGCCGGAGGCCTCGCATCCCCCCTCCCAGTTGCAGCGAAGTTCTCAGTCTTGAGCAGCCGAGTCTCGGAGGAACCCTCCCCCCCCCCCCGAACGCAACTCTGGCTTCCAGGACAAAGCATCGGCTTGTTTGGTCTGGCGGGGTGACATAGTGAATCCGTAAATTGAACCGCTCAAAGAACAGGAACCATCTCTGTTGCCTCTGATTCAATTTCCGCTGATTCTTCAAGTGCTCCAAGGTCCGGTGATCCGTGTGGACTTCCACCGGAAACCTGGACCCCTCCAACAGATATCGCCAAACTTCAAAGGCCACTTTGATGGCCAGCAACTCCTTTTCCCAGATCGTATAGTTCCTCTCCGGCGCCGTCAACTGCCTGGAGTAGTAGGCACAGGGCAACAAGTTCGCTCCCAGGGCCTGTAGCAGGATCGCTCCCACCGCTACATCTGAAGCATCTGCTTGCACGATGAACAGAGTGCGAGGATCCGGATGCTGCAAAATCGGCTGCGTGGGGAACAGCTGTTTCAGTTTCCGAAATCCCGCATCCGCCTCCGGTGTCCACCGGAACGGGACTTTCCCTCGCAAGCACTGCGTGATGGGATCGGCCCACTTGGCGAAGGCAGGGATAAACTTTCTGTAGTAATTGGCAAACCCTAGGAAGCGCTGAATGTCCTTTTTGCTAGCGGGTGCCTTCCAGTCCACCACCGCTTGCACCTTGGTATCGTCCATGGTGATGCCCTTTGGAGAAATGCGATAGCCCAGAAAGTCCACTTCCTGCAAAATCAAATGCACATTTCTCCAACTTGGCATAGAGGCCATGATCCCTCAGCCGTTGTAGCACTTCTTTCACATGGCGGGCATGGGTCGCCTGGTCTGGCGAGAAAATCAAAAGATCATCTAAGTACACAGCCAGATAACGATCTAGCAGATCTCGGAAGATATCATTCATGAAGTGTTGGAATGTTGCGGGAGCGTTACACAGTCCGAATCCCATCACGAGGTACTCAAAACTCCCCCACTTGGTCTGGAATGCTGTCTTCCATTCGTCTCCCTTCCGGATCCGCACCAAATTGTAGGCCCCTCACAGGTCCAACTTGGTGAAGACCTTAGCCCCTCTCATCCTTTCCAACAGCTCGGGAATCAATGGCAGGGGGTAGCGGTTCCGGATCGTGATCTTATTGAGTTCTCTATAGTCATTGCACAACCGCAATTCCCCCGACTTCTTTTTGACGAACAGGATGGGTGCCCCGGCCGGGGACTGTGAAGGTCGGATGAATCTCTTGCGCAGGTTCTCATCCAGAAACTCCGGAGAGCTTTTTACTCAGGCTCCGAGAGAGGGTAGAGTTTACCGTGGGGAATATGCGCTCCGGCCTCCAGCTCAATGGCGCAGTCATAGGGCCGGTGGTGGGACAGGCACTCAGCCTCCTTCTCACTGAAAACATCCCAAAAAGCAGCATACTTTTTGGGCAATGTGATCACCCGCTCCACCTCTTGAGCTTGGCATGCTCGTGCAGTCATGCAGTGTCTCTGACAATGTTCTGAAGAAAACTTTAACTCCCGCCGGGCCCACGAGATTTGGGGGTCGTGCAACGTCAACCACACCACCCCCAGAATCACTGGGAAGTCCGACAGCTTGGTCACTAGAAAAGAAATGTTCTCTTTGTGTGCACTCGTCCACATCTTGGTGGGGGAAGTGTAGTGTCTCACTGACCCCGCTTTCAACGGCTGCCCATCGATGGTTTGCACCGATCTGGCCTCCTGTAAGTCATGCAGTTGTAATCCCAAGGAATTGGCATTGTCTGTATCGATGAAATTGTTCGTGGCTCCCGAATCCACCATGGCATGCACCATCATCAGCCCTTTCTCGGCCGATCACAAAGCCACCATGATCAAAAACAATTGTCCAGTCTGGGGTTCTGGAGGAAGGTTGGCGACCGAGTTAGCGAACCCTCTTAAACTCAGCCGACCTCTTCCCCTGCCGCATTAAGGGCTTCTTCAGCTTCCTGGGGTTTCTCCCATGCCGCGGAAGCCCGAGGCGCCTTGCCTTTCAGCTTCTGCGGGCATTCGCGGGAAAAATGACCGGATCCACCGCAATACCAGCACAAATTCAGCCGCTGACGACGGGCCTTCTCTGCAGCGTCCACTTTGGGGCGAACATGTCCCAACTGCATGGGCTCGGGCTCATCCTGGGGCTGGGGTGGGGGCGCGAACGGGCAGAACGCAGGACGACTCGCTGCCGGCTCCCTGCGGGCGACCGGCCGGTCCCCCGGCCCTTTCTCCCACTGCCTCCGGGTGTGGATCCCCGCCTCCACTCGCAGGCTTAACGTGATCGCCTCCTCCAAGTTGGCGTGTCGCGTGGCCTCCCGGAGGATCTCTTCTTGCACTTCCACCGCCAAGCCCTTCATGAACTGGTAATGCAACGCCGAATCATTCCAGGCCACTTGGGAAGCCAACACTCGGAACAAGGAAATATATTGGGCCAGGGTAATATCTCTCATGGTCAACCGATCCAGCCTCCTCTCGGCCAACTCTACGTTCACTGGAGCCCCCCAAGTCTCCTTAAGGGCTTGCAGGAACAAGGCCACCGTGGTCACTGGCGTCGCATTCGCTTGCAACAACGTAGTTGCCCAGGATGCCACCGTTCCCTCCAGTAGGTTGTAAACGAAGCCTACTTTAGCCCTCTCTGTTGTGAACTCGGTTTGGCGGAGCTCCAAATACATAGCACATTGTCCCGTGAATACATTGACCGTGGCCGGGTCTCCGTTGAATCTCGCCGGGACCCCGATGGTGGGGTTCCGTCCTGCTCTGGTCCTGAGGTCCACCACCTCCTGCTGTAGAGCTTGAACTTCGGCGGCGCTTAGCTGCGCCATCTCGCGAGCTTGCCACCGGCGATTTGTTCGTCCCGTGGTGTGAAAAGGGGGTTCGTGGAGTTGGTCGGCCAACTGTCACAATGCTGGGTCTTGGCCCGGCCCCTTTAAGCACACACACAGAGACAAGGGTCAATTAACTATTTATTGAATAATAAAAAACAGGTGAAAAAGCAAATGTCCAATTAAGAAAGTGTCAATTAGTCCAAGGTAATTAGCAACAAGTGTTCAATGAAAAAGCAGGGAATCTCCCAAAAGCAATGTCCATAAAACAAGGCGAATCAAAGCAAGGCGAAGTAATCCGTAGGTAATTCAAAGCAAGGTCCAGGAAACTACAAGGCCCAAGGTAACTCCTTGGCAAGGCAAGCCAAACGATGGCTTCAGGAACCCGGTCGCTGCACTCCCTTCAGATCAGAAGTGGCCGACCAACTGAGGAACCGTTCCCACGGAACGTCTACTTAATTCCCCCCTTTGTGAGACCAGCGCCGCTCTAGGCTTCGTCTCCATTCCTTTCGGTTGCTCTCAATGCTGTTTCGTCGGTCAAAACTTCTCCCAGGCCGAGCCGCAGCTGGCTCGCTATCTTCTTGGGAAACTTCCTCCCTTTCGGTTTCCATCAACATATCCCCCGCTGGTTCCCAAAGACGCTCTTGTGACCCACGCCCCCCTGACCGTTCATATTCGTTATCTGAACTTGAGTCACCCTGACCTTCCAGCTCCGGATAAGCCTCAGGCCAGGTGTCTTCCCATTCCAAACTGTCTGTTGGAGATGCAGGCCCAGCAGCCCCTCCATCACCTTCACCTGGATCTATGGCAATTGGATCTAAAGCAATTCGAACCCCCGGGGCGGCCCCTTGCCCCCCCCCCGGCTGGAATGAAGGCTGGGTTGCTACAGCTCGAGAGCAATACGTGTGGAAAAGATCTTGGGAGACCTTGCGGACAACAAGTTAAACATGAGCCAACAATGTGATGCAGCAGCTTAAAAAGCCAATGGGATTTTGGCCTGCATCAATAGGAGTCTAGTGCCTAGATCCAGGGAAGTCCTGCTCCCGCCCCCATGCTCTATTCCGCCTTGGTTAGACCACACCTGGAATCCCACTGTGTCCAATTCTGGGCACCACAATAGAAGAGATATATTGCCAAGCTGGAATGTGTCCAGAGGAGGGCGACTGAAATGATCAAGGGCCAGGAGAACAAGCCCTATGAGGAGCGGCTTAAAGAGCTGGGCATGTTTAGCCTGCAGACGAGACGGCTGAGAGGAGGCATGATGAGGGCCAGGTATAAATATGTGAGGGGAAGTCATAGGGAGGAGGGAGCAAGCTTGTTTTCCGCTGCCCTGGAGACTAGGACGCAATGGACCACTGGCTTCAAAGTACAGGAAAGGATATTCCACCTGAACATTAGAAAGAACTTCCTGACTGTGAAAGGGATTTTGGAGTCTTCATGGCCCACAAGGTGAACATGAGCCAACAGTGCGATGCAGCAGTGGAAGAGGCCTGCAGGGAGGCCTGAGACCCGAGAGTGAGTTATGGGGGGGGGGGGGATGCATTTGGGAAGAGCCTCCTTGGGCTTAGGGAGGGGGGTGTCTTTGGAGCCCCACCCACTTGCTAACAAGAAGTACAATAATACGGAGCAGGGGGAATTGGGGTCACTCCCTTCAGGGAGAAAACATGGGGCGTGGCCTATCAGGAAGCCATGCCCTATGCAATTCTCCCCAAGGGGAGGGCACATAATCTCAAAATCTGCAAAGACAATGGAGGGCCTTCTTATGGCAACACCAGAGACACTCCAAGTGGCCAGTTACTGGTCAAAGGACATGTAACAGAATGCCAAGTTTGCAAGCTTTGTTTTGTTTGTTTGTTTTTTTAATGCAATACAACTGTTTGGTTCGCTCCTGACACAATAAATAAATAAATATCTCTAAATCTGCACAAAGGAATAACAGTAAATATTGTACACCCACAAGCATTGTGAAATCCCATAGATTAGAAGCCTGCTCTTTCTCTTCCCTTTCCATCCCATTTAACCAGACTAGGCCACAGGACCTTCCGAAGGCGAAGATGTCCTCGTTCCTCGCATTCCTTGCATCCCAAGGGATATGACATTTCAATTTAGGAGTCTGCAATTCCCAATTCAACTGGCGTTTTCAATCACCATCAACAAAGCACAAGGTGAATCAAAAGAATTGTGCGGTTCCGATCTAGACACGGATCGATTTGCACATGGACAATTATATGTTGCGTGTTCTAGAGTCGGCAAACCAGACAATATCTGCAGTATTATGAAGTTACATATATTAGAAACCAACTCTGACTCTTTTCTTCCTTTTCATTTAACCAGATTGGGACACAGCAACACGTGGCCACATATAGCTAGTCTACAATATAGTGTCAAGCCAATCTACAGTCCGCCAACCCAACCCTTTCCTACTCAGATTGTCCGTCCGCTGCTCCACATCAACCAAACGCCCGGCCCCACAGCCACGTCTTTAGCTTATTTCTAAAGGAAAGGAGGGAAGAAGTTGATTTTATTTCACTAGGGAGTGAGTTCCACATGCAAGGAGCCAATACTGAGAAGGCCTTGTCTCTCGTCCCCACGAAACGTATTTGCGACAGAGGTGGGATCGAGAGCAGGGCCTCCCCGGAAGATGGCAAATTTCGAGGTGGGACATAAGGGGAGATACGTTCGGACAAGTAAGCTGGGCCAGAACCGTAAAGGGCTTTAAAGGTCAAAACCAGCACTTTGAATTGTGCTCTGAATTGGACAGGCAGCCAGTGGAGCTGGCACAACAGAGGAGTGTTGTCGCTCCAGTTAGTAACCTGGCTGCTGACCGCTGGACTAGTTGATGTTTACGAACAGTCTTCAAAGGCAGCCCCCATGTAGAGTGTGTTGCAGTAATCTATTCCGGATGTAACAAGAGCATGGACCACCCGTGGCCAGATCAGACTTCCCAAGATACGGTCGCAGGTGGCGCACAAGTTTCAATTGTACAAAAGCTCTCCCGGCCACTGCCGAGACCTGGGGTTCCAGGATCAGCAATGAGTGCAGGATCACTCCCAGACTGCGAACCTGCGTCTTCAGGGGGGGGGGGGTGACCCCATCCAACACAGGCTGTAACCCTATACCCTGTTCGGCCTTTCGACTAACCAGGAGGAGCTCTGTCTTGTCTGGATTCAATTTCAATTTGGTAGCTCTCACCCAGTGCGACACAGCAGCCAAGCACCCGTTCAAGGCCTGGACAGCCTCCTTGGACAGTTCATAGACATCCAGAGCACACTATGAACCCAAACAAGGATAGATCTGGACCAAACTTGGCATGCATAATTGATATGGCCAAATTTAAATTGTGGTGGGCTTTGAGGGGAATTGGCTTGGCCATTTTGGAGTAGTGGGTACTGGGATGTATAGTTCACCTGCAATCAATGAGCACTCTGAACTCCACCAAAGATGGCATTGGACCAAACTTGGCACATAGAGCCCCCATGGGCAGCAAAAAAAATACTGGAGGTTTTTGGAGGAACTGACCTTCCTTTCTGGGCGTTGTAGTTCACCAACGACCAGAGAAATTGGGACCTCCATCGATGACGGACTTGAACCAAACTTTGCACACAGAACCCCCCTACTGGAGGGGTTTAAGGGGATGGATTCACCATAGTGGGAGTTGTAGCTAGAGAGCACACTGAACCCCACCCATGGTGCATCTAGGACAAACTTGCCCAACAGAACAACCTTTAAGTACTGATGGAATTTTTCAGGGTTAGCCTCGCATGACGGTAATCCATCCACAACCTTATACATTTTGTACCATAAAAAATTGACTTTTTCAAATAACTCAGGTAACGCCGGGTACCCAAGCTACTATACATTAAACTAAAAAACAGACACAACCATCAAAAGAACCAGAAAAACTAACACGGATAAAGTACTCCTCCATCGACTTCAACAGACGCAAACAAGTATGCAAACCGGAAGCCCTCCCACCGAGGCTTTATGGACTCCCAAAAACCCACAAGGACACCACCCCACTCAGATCCACTGTGAGTTCCACTGGATGCCCTGCATACGACTTGGCGAAATTTTTGACTGCACAGCTACAACCCCGTATTGGGCTCACTATGCACTACATCAGGGGTGCTCATTAGGTAGATCGCGATCTACTGGTAGATCGCGTAGGGCGTCCTGGTAGATCGCAGGCAGGGCGGGAGGCTCAGTCCTGCCCCGCAGGCTCCCAACGCCGCCCAGGTGCCGAAGGAGGGTTCTATGAACCCGTTGTTGTTATTGTTATTATTATTATCAGAGGCTGAATGGCCATCTGTGAGGAATGCTTTGATAGTGTTTTTCCCTTATGGCAGGAGGCGGTTGGACTGGATGGCCCTTGGAGGTCTCCCCCTACTTTAGGAACCTATTGTTGTTGTTGTTACTATTATTATTATTATTGGTAGCAGAGGCTGAATGAATATTATCATTATTATTATGAATAAATTTAGGGGCTTATTATACTCACATTTAGTTGCATTCAGTCTTAAAATATATGATATGGCTCTCACTGAAATACATTTCCAAATATTTTGCTTTAATGGCTCTCTGAGTAGTGGGGAGGGAGATCCTTTTGATTTGGTTGTTTTAGAAGTAGCTCGCATGCTGAAAAAGTGTGAGCACCCCTGCACTACATCAAGGACTCAGCCCACCACAGAAAAAACCAGCAGCCTCAAGCTCAACACCAAGGACAAGCTGATCAGCTTCGATGTGGTGTCGCTATTTATTTCATTTCACTTTATTTCCACAAGGTTGGGGCAAGAACCGAAAAGGCTCCGTGCCTCGTGGAGTCCAGGTGAGCCCCCCTGGGACCGGGAATAGACACAAGGTTTTCTTGAGCTGGTCTTTGATGGCAGATAAGTGAAAGACGCTCTGGAGACGAGGATGCAATGGAGTCATGGCTTCCAACTACAGGAAAGAAAGGAGGTTCCACCTGAACATTAGGAAGGACTGACTGTGAGAGCAGTGGAAATCTCTACCCCGAAATGTGGTGGAGGTTCCTTCTTTGGAAGCTCGTAAACAGAGGCTGTCTGGCCATCTCTTGGGGGTGCTTTGAAGACGATATTCCTGCTTCTTGGCAGAATGGGGTTGGGCGGGATGGCCCACGAGTTCTCTTCCAACTCCAGGATTCTACCTTCCTGCCTGGCAGAAAGAAGGGGCTGGGCTGGATGACCTTTGGGGCTCCCTTCCAACTGCCTGAGTCTAATAATAACAACAACGACAACAATAACAATCTATAATAATAGTCTCCTGGAGTGAATGGAGGAGCGATAAAACCCTTCCAGTATTCAATGTTGGACGTGGGAGTTCTGTGTACTAAGATTGGGTCAAATCCATCATTGGTGGGGTTTGGAATGGCAACTACAACTCCCAAATGCCCAGGTCTATTTTCCCCAAACTCCACAGGTTCACAGCTTGTGAGTGATCCGGGACTCATTGCTCAGGCTGGAAGCCCAGGTCTCGGCCGTGCCCAGGCAGCATTGGCACAGTTAAGGCTTGTGAGGCCTGACGTGGCCACGGTGGTCCTTGCTCTCTCTGGTGACCCCCTTACAAGGACTCACAAACAAACACAAGGTATAGCAGCAAGGAAGGGAAACACTATAGCTGGGTGCAATGGGGTAAAAGAACACAAGATGGTGCTGTGGTCCAGCAACGCTGTATCAATGGCAGTAATGTGGATGGTGGAAACCCTGTATGCAGCGTGGGGAAAGTATCTGACCCAGAATCTAATATCTTCAAAAGGCCAACAAAAAACCCATTAACATGCAGCCAGACAGGTAGGGTACAACATGGGGAACCCACAAAGATATAAACAGTCAACTACAATTCCCAGAAGAGATGGCGATGACGGAAGTGGCGTGTAAATCTGGCCGCTTCCTGATGGATCCCGGCAGTGTGATGATGACGCAACCGCGGCCTACAGTTCCCAGGGGCCCTGGCGGTGCGGAGGAGGAGTCTCGCAATGCGAAGTGTTCTGTGCTGGGCTCCTGGGTGAATCCCTAGGGGTCTCGCGATATCGCGCGAGCCAGCGTCTGCTCAGGAGGCGAGACTGGAGTAAAGCAGTAGTGTCTCCCAGATTCAAGGTAATCAAACAAAACACAATGGTTCTCCGTGAGAATAATGTTATATTTTGATCATTTAAATAGCATCATTTGCATCATCCTTCAGATGTAGGTAAACAGCATGATGTGAGCCAACGGGTATAGCCTGACAATAGTCTCTTTAGGCTGGTGCCTCTTATTGCCTAAAGAGACTATTGTCAGGCTATACCCGTTGGCTCACATCATGCTGTTTACCTACATCTGAAGGATGATGCAAATGATGCTATTTAAATGATCAAAATATAACATTATTCTCACGGAGAACCATTGTGTTTTGTTTGATTACCTTGAATCTGGGAGACACTACTGCTTACTGGATAACATAGGGTGCATCCCTATATGATCAACTACTGGGATAATTAATAGATGCCATTGGGACACCGTGATTGTCGGATCCCAGCCCAACAACGCATGGCCCCTGCAGCTGATCGGCTCTGAACTACAGGAGCAACGCCCGGCCCAGTTTCACCCACCTGCAGCCTCAGCACAGTTTACTTGGCATTTTGATACTGCCAGCTATTATTTACTATTGGCAATTACTAGGCGAATTCTTTATTTGGGGCAATTGTTTACATTGGGAGCCCGCTTCGAACTCCCGCGAGACTACGATACTCCAGTCTCGCCTCCTGAGCAGACGCTGGCTCGCCGCGATATCGCGAGACCCCCTAGGGATTCACCCAGGAGCCCAGCACAGAACACTTCGCATTGCGAGACTCCTCCTCCGCACCGCCAGGGCCCCTGGGAACTGTAGGCCGCGGTTGCGTCATCATCACACTGCCGGGATCCATCAGGAAGCGGCCAGATTTACACGCCACTTCCGTCATCGCCATCTCTTCTGGGAATTGTAGTTGACTGTTTATATCTTTGTGGGTTCCCCATGTTGTACCCTACCTGTCTGGCTGCATGTTAATGGGTTTTTTGTTGGCCTTTTGAAGATATTAGATTCTGGGTCAGATACTTTCCCCACGCTGCATACAGGGTTTCCACCATCCACATTACTGCCATTGATACAGCGTTGCTGGACCACAGCACCATCTTGTGTTCTTTTACCCCATTGCACCCAGCTACAGTGTTTCCCTTCCTTGCTGCTATACCTTGTGTTTGTTTGTGTTTACTCTTAGGAGATACCTGTTCCCCTTACAAGGACTGCCATGTGCCCTACGTGGGGGGGCTGCCTTCGAGGGATCCTGGCACCCCAGAGGAGTCGGGAGAGAGACCCCTGGTGGGCCCCCCTCACCCAGGGCCACCCCTTCTGCCCAGGAGCAGGACACTCGCCTTCAACGCACCCCGACAGATGGCCACCCCGCCTCTGCTTCAAGGCCTCCACAGAAGGAATGAAGGAGCCTCCCTCCGGGGAAGGCAGCAGCAGAGAGTTCCCCTGCGGAACAGCCCTTCTCTCAGCCAGGAAGGTCTTCCTCATGGTGTTCAGCAGTGGAACCCCCTTCCTTTCCTCTCGCTTGAAGCCTGGAGCCATGGCCTCTCTGCAGGGCGGCAGGAAGGAAGCCCGCTCCCTCCTCCTCCTCCCCCCTCGGCCACCGTGCCTAGATCTCCTCCAGAGAGAGAGAGAGAGAAAGGCAACAGACCTCGCCACCTCCGAGGATGCTGCTCGTAGATGCAGGGGAAAGGCCAGGAGAGCGTGCTGCTGGGAGGCAGGGCTGGGCCAGGAAGACACGCGGAAGGAGGGAAGGAGGAAGGAAGGCTCCCCCCCCGCCCCCAGGGAGGATCCCGGTCTTCAGAGCCTCCCTCCCGGAACACGAGGAAGGAAGAGGCTTCGGCCCAGGCCCTCCCTCCCCCCTTCCTTGAGTTTGGGACTCCAACTCCCAGAACCCCTCGCGGCATCCTCAGGCCCCCTCCTTTTCCCCCTCAGCCGCACAAGGAGGCTGTAGCGAGGAATTCTGGGAGTTGTAGTCCCAAGCACCTGAAGGGAAGGAAGGAAGGAAGGCCGCGCGCGCTCTCTCTCTCTCCTCAAGGCCACGGAGCCGGGCAAAGCAGGCCTGTTCGGGGAGGCCGCCGCGCCGCCCCTCCCTCGACCCCGGAAGGGTCACTCCACCCCCTCCGCCTCCAAGGCCACTTCCCCCTCTCCTCTCCTACCTCCTCCTCGTTCCCTTCCTCCCTCTTCGCTCGCCTCAGACGCGCCCCTCTCGGCCTCGGGACAATGGCGGCGGCGGCGGCGAAGGGGGCGGGGCTTGAATGACGTCACTCCCTCCCCCCGCCCCGCTCATTTCCATGCTTAAAGGGACAGCGGCCCATCCACGGAATCCTAGGAGAGGAGTTGGGAGAGGCTTCCTCCCTCCCTCCCCGCGGGGGGCCCTTCCCCGCCCAAGGCCACTCCTTGGCCCAGAGGGGACGCTGCCCTCCCCCCCCCGCGCTGGTCTCAGGCCCAGGAATCACCACTCAGGGGAGGCAGCCCCCTCCCTCTCTCTCTGGAGGGGGCAGGGGGAGTCATCCTTTGTTGGGTGGGAGGTGTGAGCTGGCCCCGGTTGTTTCCTGCCTGGGGTTCCCCTCCTCCTGTGTTCCCTCCTGCTCCTCTCTCACCCCTCCTGTCCGGTTTCTATTGTGTCCATTTCCTGTCTCATCCCATTTGTTATTGGAATTGCATTTATTGTATTTATTATTATTATTATTATTTCTGATGGATTTTGTTTTGTCTTTTGTGTTTTACTGTATTTTGGGAGATGTTTATTATTATTATTATTATTATTATTCCCCCGGTCAGGCAGCAACGAGCCAGGCTTTGGAACTGCAAGGGCATTCAGTGCTAATCAAGGTGTCCGATGACCACATCCCCCCCCCTTGCCTCCACCCTGGGCCTCATTCCACGGACAGAGGTCAAGGCAAAGGTTCTCCCTTGACCGGAAGTCCACCCGTGTCTCCAGCTCGGGGACTCTGGCGCTCACCCCCATTTCTAAGGCCAAGGTCATGCGGCCACTGGCACGACTGCATGGAGCGCCATTACCTTCCCATCAGAGCAGTCCCTATTGATCTACTCACATTTGTGTTTTCAAACTGCTAAGTTGGCAGAAGCTGGGGCTGACGGCAGGAGCTCCCCCTGCTCCCCGGGTGCAAACCTGCAACCTGCTTCCCAGTTCCCTCTCCTGGGTGTCTCTGCCACAGGGGTATAAATAACGTTTATTATTATTATTTCTTTACTGTCCTGATTTGAGAGGGTTTTTAAAATACCAGTTGCCAGATTTTGTTAATTTTCATGGTTTCCTCCTTTCTGTTGAAAGCCAACACCTCCCAACAAAGGATTCCCCCGGTCAGGCAGCAGCGAGCCAGGCTTTGAAGCTGCAAGGGCATTCTGTGCTAATCAAGGTTGTGAATGGCCACATCCCCACTTGCATCCACGCTGGGCGTCATTCCGCAGAGATCTGTCAAGGCCAAGGTGTTCCCTCTGACGGGAAGTCCAGTCGTGTGCCCGGCTCGGGGACTCTGGCGCTCACCCCCATTTCTAAGCCCAAGAGCCAGCATTGCCCACAGTCACCTCAAAGGTCATGTGGCCACTGGCATGACTGCATGGAGCGCCCTTACCTTCCCGCCAGAGCAGTACCTATTGATCTACTCACATTGATGTTTTCAAACTGCTAGGTTGGCAGAAGCTGGGGCTGACAGGGGGAGCTCACCCTGCTCCCCGAATTCAAACCTGCAACCTGCTTCCCAGTTCTCTCCTCTGGGTGTCTCTGCCACGGTTGTTGAGGCTGGCTTTGAGCCCGTCTTTCAATCACAATTTCAAAAATGTGGGAGAGGAAAAGGACGGAGAGGTGGGCCTGCCATTGGTGAAGCGAAGGAACCCCGAGGGTGATCCATCCCCCTTAAGGCTTCCTCCTCTTCAGCCGGGAGAGAAGTGAACGGAGTGCCATCCGCAGGGTTCCCCCCTCCTGGGCATCCCGGTCCTGCTCAGGATCTTCCTTCACGACTTGGGGCAGAGAGTTCCACTGCTGAACGGCGCTCTCTCACACACAGTCAGGAAGTACTTCTTCATGTTCGGGTGGAATCTGTTGAAATTAATGGAATTATGGCGAAATGCTCTGGTTCCCTATGAATCCACTTCTGCCTCTTTCCTGTCTTCCATGTTTCAAAAGACAAACCCTTTCTCTGCCCTGTTTTTTGGGAAACACACTTTCGAGTCTCTTCTGTCTCATAATAACAGGTGCCGGGAAAACCCTAATCCTTCGCCCACCCCACCTTTAGGTAAAATCACTCGAACGCTGTTGACTGTGTTTCTACGAAAGCCCAGAGCTGCCCTGAAGGCGGCTGGAGTTCCACGCTTGCGTCCAGAGCTTCCAGTGTGCCTGGCAATGGCGACTGAGCTCCAGCTGTGGTCATTATCTGAGGGAGAGTGGCAGGCCAGAGCTGGGGCTCTGCAAAACTCAGCCACGGCCCTACCGCCTCGAAATCCCCGGTGGTCACTGAAGAAAAAGAGTGGTTCCCCCCTTTTATAACCTTCAAAAATTGGAGGGAAAACCTGAGGCGCTGATTGGATGGGACAGGTCTGAGGTCATTTTTGGCGGGAAAAACCTAAGAGGAGCCCCACCCACCCAGGAAAAACAACCGCCTGAGTTAATTAACTACAAAGAAGCCTTAAGACAGAAACGAGGCCTGCTCACAGTGACAAGGCCTCACAAACATACACAAGCTGCACATGCACCTCTTTAGTACAAACAGGCCAAGCCTAGCTGGGCCGTCATCGGAGCATACGACTCCCTTGTTGCGCCAGCTCCAATGGCTGCCCATTAGCTTCCGAGCGCAATTCAAAGTGCTTGTTTTAACCTGCAAAACCTTATACGGTTCCGGCCCAGTTTACCTGTCTGAATGCGTTCTCTCCTATGAACCATCAAGAGTGTTAAGATCATCGGGAGAGGCCTTGCTCTCAGTCCGACCACCTTCACAGGCACGTCTGGTGGGGACGAGACAGGGCCTTTTCTGTGGTGGCCCCCGGCTGTGGAACTCCCTCCCAAAAGAAATTAGATCTGCCCCCTCCCTCCTGACCTTTAGGAAGCTCGTAAAAACATGGCTGTGGAACGAGGCCTTCACAGAATAAGGGCGGAGATCACCAATTGACTAAGGGACAGACCACAATACACGGATTGAATACATGGACTGACTTGGACATGAGTTTGTTTTGGCGAACGGCTTTTTAACTGTAATTTTAATACGTATTTGGTAATTGTATTGTCGTTTTATGATGTTTAGATTTTAATGTTAGCGTTGCATTTTTGCTGTCTGCTGGTCTGAGTCGCTTTGCTGAGGTTGAGAAGATCAGGGTACAAAAATTTCAAATAGATAAATAAATAAATAAGGAACTCCTTGAAGGCACGAAGTTGGGAAAACACCGGACTCGTCAATTCAGCTTCCAACGAAAGCGGGACTGTATCTTTATTCACAAAATATGTGCACTACATTCTCCAGTCCTGTCCGTTCACATCTCAGCGCACTGCACCAAGCACATTCCAGCCTCCTTTTCCGGTTTGCACAGGAAAGTCCAAAAGTGGCACTCTACCAATTCTATACCTCTCTATTGTTCTCACTCATGCATTTCTGAAACTATACAGTTTACACTATAAGCAATTTTCACACCAGAAACCATGATATTCTGAGGGATACTATCAGGCATGAGCACCAGGCATGGAAAAGGGTACGCTTCTGTTTTCACGTCTCCAGCAATCCCCTCTCTGGAATTTGCCCATTTTAGCTACCGTGTTTCCCTCGAAAGTAAGACAGTGTCTTACTTTCTTTTTACCCCAAAAGCCCCACTCGTCTTACTTTCGGGTATGTCTTATATTGACATACCCCGAATGTCCGCTAAGATGGGCACTAGGTCCCAGCGCCTGGCGCAGGCGCAGAAACGTCTGTGCTTTGGGAGTCCCAAAGCATGGACGTTTCTGCACCTGCGCGAATGTCCGCGCATGGGCACTAGGTCCCGAGCGTGCCTGGCACAGGCGCAGAAACATCCGAGCTTTGGGAGGTGTGCCGCGGCCGGCCCATGGGGCCGGTTGTGCAGCGGCGGCGGAGGAGGCGGGACCGAGTGACCCTCCCGGAAAAGGTAAGGCCGGCCCTGGCGGCAATACCCCCGTGTTTCCCCGATACGTCTTACTTTCGGGGTACGGCTTATATTTGCCGACCCCTCTGAAACCCCCAATACGTCTTACAATCGGGGGTGTCTTACTATCGGGGAAACACGGTAGTCGCTCTGGGGTTATATCGCTTCTGCAAAATATTTACTACTAAGTTCTCTCTCTCTCTCTAATGGTCCCTGGTATTGAGAATTTAAATCCTTTTTTCCAGAGTTACTCCCATTTCCCTTCTATGTTTCCCCCCAAGTCTCAATTGTTTAGCCCAGTGTTTCCCAACCGGAGTGCCGTGAGTGATTATCAGGTGTGCCGTGGGAAAACCTCCAATATACCCTTTCTTCCCCCTCCTGCCGAACTCCTCCTGCTGCTGCTTGCGGGGGGAGGAGGAGGAGAAGGAGGAAGGGCTGGGCGCCGGCGGCGAAAGGGCTGGGGCACCCGTTTCCCCTCCACGCGCGCCAGCCAGCCAGGCTCCAATCAAGAGGGAGGAGGGAAGGGTGACGTCACTCGGGCCCCGCCTCCTTCCCAGCGGTCGCCATTTGAGGAGGAAAGGCCAGTAGAGAGGCTGAAGTGAGCGGAGGAAAGGTGAGAAAGTGGAGGAGTGTCCCCCTCCCCATGCAGAAGAGACCCGCCCATCATTTTTTGAGTCCACAGTGCTCTCTGGATGTAGGTGAACTACAACTCCCAAACGTCAAGATCTATTTCCCCCAAACTCCATGTGTGTTCATAGTTGGGCATATTGAGTATTCATGCCTAGTGTGGTCCAGATCCATAATTATTTGGGTCCACAGTGCTTTCTGGGTGTAGGTGAACTACAACTTCCAAACTCAAGGTCAATTCCCAAGCAAACCCTTTCAGTACTTTCTGTTGGTAATGAGAGTTCAATATGCCAGAGAGTTTGGGTCAATTCCATTGTTGCAACAGTTCAGGATGCCCTTCGACTGTGTTTTAACTATAAATCCCAGAATGTCAAGGTCTATTTTTCCCAAACCCCATCTGCGTTCACATTTGGGCATATTGAGTATTCATGCCACGTTTGGTCCTGATCCAACATTGTTTGAGTCCACAGTGCTCTCTGGATATAGGTGAACTACAACTCCAAAACTCAATACCCACCAAACTCTTGTAGTATTTTCTCTTGGTTATGGGAGTTTTGTGTGGGAAGTTTGATTCCATTCCATAATTGGTGGAGTTCAGGATGCTCTTTGTGTGGTAACTATAAATCCCAGCAACTACAAGTCCCAAATGACAAAAGCAATTTCTTGACTGATGGTCCCTCCTTGGGTTAGTATTAGTATGTTTTGTGGCCAAATTTGGCAGCAATTTGTCCAGTGGTTTTTGAGTTATGTTAATACCACAAATGAACATATATATATATATATATATATATATATATATATATATATATACTGTATATATATATATATATATATATATAGAGAGAGAGAGAGAGAGAGAGAGAGAGAGAGAGAGAGAGAGCACAACAGCACAGGTAGAAAAGCAAACATCACAGGGAAGCATGCCTGTGTAGGAGGGTGAACATTAGGAAGAACTTCCTGAGTGCGTGAGTTGTTCAGCAGTGGAACTCTCTGCCGCAGAATGTGTTTCCGTCTGGCTGCTCTCTTTCCAGCCGGCTTCCCTGAGGACCGGGTACGTTTTCCATGAGGAAAGGGTGACTGTAATAAAAACTAAACACAGAGAAAGTCTGACAGTTGTTGAGCAAGACCTCCGTGTGTGTCTTTCTACCATTCCTGCCAAGATATCCATGTTGTGTTCATCGAAACAGGCCCAGGTTTCACACTGAGTGTATAAATACTGTGTTAGAGTGTCATTTTGTGTCATTTTGGTTGGTGGTGTGCCCCAGGATTTTGTAAATGTGAAAAGTGTGCCTCGGCTCAAAAAAGGTTGAGAAACACTGGACTAAGGGACAGACCACAATACACGGATTGAATACATGGACTGACTTGGACATGATTTTGTTTTGGCCAACGGCTTTTTAAATGTAATTTTAATATGTATTGGGTAATTTTTTTGTCGCTTATGATGTTTAGATTTTAATGTTAGCATTGCATTTTTGCTGTCTGTCGGTCTGAGTCGCTCTACTGAGGTTGAGAAGATCAGGGCAGAAATTTTTTAATTAATAAATAAATAACGAACTTCTTGAAGTAGGTCACTTGTGGCCAAATATGGTGGCACTTTGCCCAGCGGATTTTGAGTTATGATATCACTCAAAACGAACAGAGCGCATATATATATAGCGATGACGCGTCACAGTGACGCGTCGTCCCTTCTCCCCGCCCCTGGCTCTCTTCCTCCTCCCTTCCAAGGGTGGGGGAAGAGAGCCAGGGGCGGGAGAAGCGACGCAACGTCACAGTGATGTCGTCCTTCTCCGCCCTGGCTCTCTTCCTCCTCCCTTCCAAGGGTGGGGGAAGAGAGCCAGGGGCGGGGAGAAGCGATGACGCCGTCACAGTGACGCGTCCCTTCTCCCCCGCCCCTGGCTCTCTTCCTCCCTCCCTTCCAAGGGTGGGGGAAGAGAGCCAGGGGCAGGAGAAGCGATGACGCGTCACAGTGACGCGCGTCCTTTCCCGCCCCTGGCTCTTCCTCCTCCCTTCCAAGGGTGGGGAAGAGAGCCAGGGGGGAGAGAAGCGATGACGCGTCACAGTGATGCGTCGTCCTTCCTCCCCGCCCTGGCTCTCTTCCTCCTCCCTTCCAAGGGTGGGGGAAGAGAGCCAGGGGCGGGGAGAAGGATGACGCGTCACAGTGACGCATCGTCCCTTCTCCCCGCCCCTGGCTCTCTTCCTCCTCCCTTCCAAGGGTGGGGAAGAGAGCCAGGGGCAGGGAGAAGATGACGCGGCCACAGTGACGCGTCGTCCCTTCTCCCCGCCCCTGGCTCTCTTCCTCCTCCCTTCCAAGGGTGGGGGAAGAGAGCCAGGGCGGGGGAGTAGCGATGACGCGTCACAGTGATGTCGTCCCTTCTCCCGCCCCTGGCTCTCTTCCTCCTCCCTTCCAAGGGTGGGGGAAGAGAGCCAGGGGCGGGAGAGTGATGATGCGTCACAGTGACGCGTCGTCCCTCTCCCCCCCTGGCTCTCTTCCTCCTCCCTTCCAAGGGTGGGGGAAGAGAGCCAGGGCGGGACGAAGCGCGACGCGTCACTGTGACGCTGCGATCCTCACCACGCCCTGGCTCCTTTCCCTCTCCCTTCTTTCCCTCAAGCAAGGGAGGGGGAAAGGAGCCAGGGGCGTGGTGAGGATCGCAGCGTCACAGTGACGCGTCGCCGCTCCTCCCGCCCCTGGCTCCTTTCCCCCCCTTGCCTGGAGCCCTGGCGAAGAGGTGTGCCGCAGAGGTGTGCCGCAGGTGTGCCGCGCACACCTCCGGCTGCGGCGGGGCGGCGGCGGCGGAGGTACGTCTTATATACGGGGTATGGCTTATATAAGCCGACCCCCCAGACACCCCCGATACGTCTTACAATCGGGGGTGTCTTACTTTCGGGGAAACACGGTAGTTAGGAACAGCAAGTTAATGAAGCCTTACTGTCAATTCAGGCCATACACAATGTCCAATGAGCTGAGGCCTAGTCGGGAGAATCAAGTTAATGAAGTCTTACTGTCAATTTAGAGCGTAAACAGCTTCCCAGTAAGTGAGGCCTAGTTAGGGAAATCAAGTTAATGAAGCCTTACTGTCAATTTAGAGCGTAAACAGCTTCCCAGTAAGTGAGGGCTAGTTAGGGAAATCAAGTTAATGAACTCTTACTGTCAATTTAGAGCGTAAACAGCTTCCCAGTAAGTGAGGGCTAGTTAGGGAAATCAAGTTAATGAAGTCTTACTGTCAATTTAGAGCGTAAACAGCTTCCCAGTAAGTGAGGGCTAGTTAGGGAAATCAAGTTAATGAAGTCTTACTGTCAATTTAGAGCGTAAACAGCTTCCCAGTAAGTGAGGGCTAGTTAGGGAAATCAAGTTAATGAAGCCTTATTGTCAATTTAGAGCGTAAACAGCTTCCCAGTGAGGGCTAGTTGGGGAAATCAAGTTAATGAAGTCTTACTGTCAATTTAGAGCGTAAACAGCTTCCCAGTAAGTGAGGGCTAGTTAGGGAAGTTAATGAAGCCTTACTGTCAATTTTGGGCGTGGTCTGTGATTTTTTGGGGTGTAAATTTTCGGTTGCAAGTGATTTTGGTGTTTGTGTTGGGGATTGGCTCAAGCCATCGGAATTTTCATGTTGGCTGGCCAGTGCAGCAGTTATGCAAATCCGCCCTTATTGGTAGCCAATCATGTTGTTCAGAAGGTAGAGGCTGGGTGAGTCTTTGGCTGCCCCGGAGGATGCTGGTAAATGTAGTTTTATTTTTACTCGTTGTTTTGGGGGCCTTTTAGGTTTTGGGGGGGGGAGTTTCTTTGCTACAAACGTACCTTGCTTGAGGCCTATTTCTGTTGGCAAGTATTGTGTTTCTGCGTTGTATGGTTTCTTTGTTTGAGGTATACATCACATGACGTGAACCCATTAATATATATATATATATATATACAGGTCCTTCTCAAAAAATTAGCATATAGTGCTAAAGTTCATTGTTTTCCATAATGTAATGATAACAATTAAACTTTCATATATTGCACGCCAACCTAAATATTTCAGGTCTTTTTTTGTTTTGTACTGATGATTTTGGCATACAGCTCCTGAAAACCCAAAAATACTGTCTCAAAAAATTAGCATATTTGGTCGGATGTAATATGCTAATTTTTTGAGATATGTATGCCAAAATCATCAGTATTAAAACAAAAAAAAAGACCTGAAATATTTCAGTTGGTGTGCAATGAATTGAAAATATATGAAAGTTTAATTTTTATCATTACATTATAGAAAATAAAGAACTTTAACACTATATGCTAATTTTTTGAGAAGGACCTGTATATACTGTGTGTGTATGTATGTATGTGTATATATATATATATATAGAGAGAGAGAGAGAGAGAGAGAGAGAGAGAGAGAGATTTAACATCTTATATCGGGTTGGTTAACCCCCCGGTATGCTAGTTAAACTGAATGATCATGTCACAAAAGGATGTATGTCTAAAAAGAGTATTGCCAACATTAAACGTTTGGAAAAGTCTTAGGCAGTGGAAAAGTCTTAGGCAGATACCACTGTTCTCTCCAATGTGAATTCTAGGTCTATGTAGATTTCTCCCCAGTTTCTCCCCTGAACTGCAGCTGAAGCTTTGTCCATACTCTAAGCTTGTATAGGATTTCTACTCAGTGTGACTTCTTTGATGTTTACGTAGACTTCCATTCTCAGTGAAACTCTGACCACACTCCAGGCATTCAAAGGGTTTCTCCCCAGTGTGAATCTTTTGATGTGAACATAGACTTGAATTCTGAGTGCAGCTGTGTCCACACTTCAGGCATGTATAGGGTTTCTCCCCAGTGTGAATTCTTTGATGTCTATGTAGAGCTGTACTCCAAGTGAAACTTTTTCCACACTCCAGGCATTTAAAGGGTTTCTCCACAGTGTGTGTCCTTTGATGTTTACGTAGACTTCCATTCTCAGTGAAGCTCTGTCCACACTCCAGGCATTTAAAGGGCTTCTCCCTAGTGTGAGTCCTTTGATGTAAACGTAGACGTGAACTCCGAGAAAAACTCTTTCCACACTCCACGCATTTATAAGGTTTCTCCCCAGAGTGTGTCCTTTGATGTGAACGTAGAGATGAACTATGAGTGAAGCTCTGTCCACACTCCAGGCATTTATAAGGTTTCTCTCCAGTGTGAGTCCTTTGATGTGCACGTAGACTTCCATTCTCAGTGAAGCTCTGTCCACACTCCAGGCATTTAAAGGGTTTCTCCCCAGTGTGAACCTTTTGATGTTTGCGTAGATTTGAACTCCAAGTGAAGCTCTGTCCACACTCCAGGCATGTATAGGGTTTCTCCCCAGTGTGAGTCCTTTGATGTGAACGTAGACTTCCATTCTCAGTGAAGCTCTGCCCACACTCCAGGCATTTAAAGGGTTTCTCACCAGTGTGAGTCCTTTGATGTTTACGTAGATTTCCATTCTCAGTGAAGCTCTGTCCACACTCCAGGCATTTAAAGGGTTTCTCCCCAGTGTGAATCCTTTGATGTTTACGTAGACTTCCATTCACAGTGAAGCTCTGTCCACACTCCAGACATTCAAAGGGTTTCTCACCAGTGTGAGTCCTTTGATGTGCACGTAGCCTTCCATTCACAGTGAAGCTCTGTCCACACTCCAGGCATTTAAAGGGTTTCTCCCCAGTGTGAGTCCTTTGATGTGAACGTAGATGTGAACTCCGAGCGAAACTCTTTCCACACTCCACACATTTAAAGGTTTTCTCCTCAGTGTGCATCTTTTGATGTGTATGTAGATTTGAACTGTGAGTGAAGCTTTGCCCGCACTCCAGGCATGTATAGGGTTTTTCCCCAGTGTGAGTCCTTTGATGTGCACGTAGACTTCCATTCTCAGTGAAGCTCTGTCCACACTCCAGGCATTTATAGGGTTTCTCCCCAGAGTGTGTCCTTTGATGCGAACGTAGAGTTGAACTCCAACTGAAACTCTTTCCACATTCCAGACATCTATAGGGTTTCTCCCCTGTGTGAGTCCTTTGATGTGAACGTAGATTACCATTCTCAGTGAAGCTCTGTCCACACTCCAGGCATTTAAAGGGTTTCTCCCCAGTGTGTGTCCTTTGATGTTTACGTAGACTTCCATTCTCAGTGAAGCTCTGTCCACACTCCAGGCATTTAAAGGGCTTCTCTCTAGTGTGAGTCCTTTGATGTAAACGTAGATGTGAACTCTGAGAAAAACTCTTTCCACACTCCACGCATTTATAAGGTTTCTCCCCAGAGTGTGTCCTTTGATGTGAACGTAGAGCTGAACTCCAACTGAAACTCTTTCCACACTCCAGACATGTATAGGGTTTTTCCCCAGTGTGAGTCCTTTGATGTGCACGTAGACTTCCATTCTCAGTGAAGCTCTGTCCACACTCCAGGCATTTATAGGGTTTCTCCCCAGTGTGAACCTTTTGATGTTTACGTAGATTTGAACTCCAAGTGAAGCTCTGTCCACACTCCAGGCATGTATAGGGTTTCTCCCCAGTGTGAGTCCTTTGATGTTTACGTAGACTTCCATTCTCAGTGAAGCTCTGTCCACACTCCAGGCATTTATAGGGTTTCTCCCCAGTGTGAGTCCTTTGATGTTTACGTAGACTTCCATTCTCAGTGAAGCTCTGTCCACACACCAGGCATTTAAAGGGTTTCTCTCCAGTGTGAATCCTTTGATGTTTACGTAGACTTCCATTCTCAGTGAAACCTTTTCCACACTCCAGGCATTTATAGGGTTTCTTTGCCATATCAACAGTAATAAAGGTGTTTAATTGCAATACAGATACTTGACTCCCTTTTTCTTTCTTATCTGTGAGGTCAAGAATTCTGCGAGATCATCACCTTGAGAAGATTTCTTCTTCCTATATTATTGGTTTCTTTACTGCATCCAAGAGGTGACTGCAAAGAATGCTCTGGTTAAGAAAGAAGTAAAAGGGTATTATTATTATTATCATCATTATTCTTATTTTATTGATTTATAGACTGCTTTATTTCCCCTCATGCATACTCAAAGCAGCTAAACATAAAACATCGGCATACACTTTAAAACATAAAAACATAAAAACAACTGAATATAAACAGTATTTAAAAACTATTAAAACACACTCAAGGTTCAAAACCACAACACCCCCTGAATTGATCTTTAACCTCTTTTTCTTTGAAAGCCTGCCTGAATAAAAAAGTCTTTATCCTGCTGCAATAAGGAAACAGCCAGGAGGGGGCCATTCTGGCTTCCTGGAGGAGGGAGTTCCAGAGTTGAGGGGCAGACACCGAGAAAGCCCTCTCTCTGATTCCCACCAACTAAGCTTGAGGTGGAAGTGGGTCCAAGGGAAGGGCCTCTCTTGAAGATCTCAGTGACCGGGCGGGTCCATACAAGGCAGTGTTTCTTAACCTAGGGGGCGGGACCCTTGGGGGGCAGCAAGGGGCCTTTCAGAGGGGTCGCCAAAGACCATCATAAAACACATATTCTCATGGTCTCAGGAACCCTTTTGACAGAGAAGGCTGGAGATCTCTCCGCCAGTCTTTCTTTTCCTTTTGGTGTTGGTGAGCTATAACTTCCAGAATTCAAAAACAGCCCCCAACCCCACCAGTATTTAATGTTGGCCATGTAAATAGTGTGCCAAGTTTGGTGCAGATCCATTGTGGGCTGGGTTCAGAGTGCTCTTTGATTGTAGGTGAACTATAAATCCCAGTGACAACAACTTCCAAATGTCAAGCTCTATTCTCCCCAAATTCTTCCAGTGTTCACATTTGGGTATACTGAGTATGCGTACCAAGTTTAGTCCAGATCCATCATTCCTTGAGTGCACAGTCTTCTCGCTTTGTGGATCATGGGGCTAGTTATTGCTTTGCTTTGCAGTAGGTTGATTTAGAGTAGGATTTAGACATTGGCTTTGGGCAAGCGTTCTTTGGGGTGTCTCTTGCAGCGTAGGGGGGGGGGCACCCCTCGGGAGGGAGAGGCGGTCATCCTGTCAGGGTCACCAGGATCAGAGCTACGATTGCTTTGACCTTGGTGCCCTGCCATAGATTAGAACCCAGGTGCAGAGTTGTAAACATGTCTGTGCAGGTCTGGGAAAGAAGGCCAGTCACCACTTTCCCACCAAGTACCAGGGGGTGGTAATGAAAGGGATTTGATTGACAAGGGTTGGGAGTGTGTTTCCTATATAAGTTGTGTTTGTTCACTATGTAGCCATCTTTGGCATCAAAAGTCACGATGTCCTTTTCAATAAATGGATTGCCATTACCAGAAATGTCCTGAGTGTGGGTCCTGGATTATTGTAAAGTAGAGCCCCTGACAGCCAGCATAGTGGGTAGGGCCAGTTACCTGTTGGGAGAGCCCCATGGTCGCCATGGTAAACATGAAGTCCTGAGCTGCTCCTGAAAGGGTGGTCTCCGCATGTATGTTGAAGTCCCCCAGCACTAACAACCATTGGGACTCCAACACCAGGCCAGAGACCACCCCGGCTAACTCAGGTAGGGAGACTGTAGTGCAGCGGGGTGGACGGTACACTAACAGAATCCCTCTTTTGTCCCGGTCACCTACCCTCAGATGGACACATTCGAAATTGGTTGACTGAGGAATGGCGCACCTGTTCAGGGAGATAGAATCCCTATAGATCACCGCAACCCCACCTCCCCGCCCTCCAGATCTCGGTTGGTGCTGCACGGTGAAACCTGGTGGGTGAGATTTACACCTCCAGCTTCATCCAATCAGGTCTCCAGGTTTTATGCACGCCAGATCTGCCCGTTCATCCAGAATTAAATCCTGGATGATAGCTGTTTTACCATTGACAGATCAGGCGTTCAACAGCACCACCTTTAATCCAGAGGGACCGCCAGCTTTGGTACCGAACTTTACAATGTCAGGAGGCCGATTTGGAACTACTAATACTCATCAATAAATCATTTTATGGCTGGGTGTCAGCACAACATGAGGAACTGTATTAAGGGGCCGCGGCATTCGGAAGGTTGAGAAACAGTGTGCTAAATGCCGAGGGACACAAAGAGTACTGGGCTGCTTACCATCCCACGATGGCTTCCAGATCTCCTTCCTGAGCATCCCAAATCTGATGCCGGCTGCCACCAAATTCCCTGTTTTTTCCCAAAGGAATCCTGCAGCCAACCAAGACCTTGCCTCCCCACCTGCCTCATTCAAACTCACATGGAGGCTTGTTGAAATATTCACAAAATGAGCTTCTTCTTTATAAAAAAAAATCAACTGTATTAGTTCAATAATGAAAAAAAGGCAGCGATATACATTTACATTTACAAACAGAGCACACAACATACAGAGACAGAAAGAAACACAGTAGCCAATACAGTCCCTTCATGTAGCACCCCAGTTCTCGTTCGTGCCGGGTGGGCAAGGGACAACGCCTGGGGTCCCACTTGCATTAGGGCCAGTTGCAGCTGAGGTGGATTCTGAGGAGGATTTAGAGGGCTTAGAAGAAGGGGATTTTGAATTAGCTGGGCCTTCCTCTCCGGCAGAGAGCCTGGCCTGGGATGACGGCTGGCCTGAGCCTTACGAGAATCTCGAAGGCCAGATGGATTCCATAAGCAGTGATAGTGAAGATTATGCACGGCCGGGGGGGAGGATCGCAAGAAAGAATGCATGAAGACCTGGAGGAGGATGGCTGGGAAGTAGATAGGGAGCCCGGCTCTCACGAAGATAGGGAACCAGGTGCTGGGAGGCAAGGATGAACCTTCGATAGGAGACGGAACATCGAGGCTAGCAGAAGGGGTTGGTTTCACAGCCTAGACCGGCCGAGGTCCCGCAGCACAGATTGGAGGAGGAGAAGCCTAGAGCGTCGGGGGCCTCGCCAAGGGAATTAGTATAGGATCCGTGGGAACGGATCCTCAGTACCTCAGCCACGTCTATCCTACGCAGACGTGTTAGCGAGGCGAGACCACGGAGCTAAGTTTGGGCTAGTGGCCTGCCAAGGAGAGTCTTGGATCTTGTAACCTTGCCTTGTTCCCTGATCCGCTTTGGCATGAGTGGAGCCTGCCAAGTTTTTGGAAACCTTGCCAAGTTGATTTTGGACTTGCTTTTCACCCTTTGCCTTTGGATTACTTTTGCTATTTTTATGGACAATACCTTTTCTACTGTTCTTATTCTTCAATAAAGTAGTTAGCTGAATACCGTCTCTGTGTGTGTGATTAAGGGGCCGGTCAAGTCCGTGCATTGTGACACTTCATTGCTTCACCCGTGAACCCATCACCTTGGACTTAATACCTACCTGTACAAGTTCCTTATATAGTTCCACTTGCAGCATCCTTAAGGCCAACTTTTGCCTTTTCCCAAGATATTTATGTATGTATGTATTTAAAACATTTCTATTCCGCTCTCTTCACCCCGAAGGAGACTCAGGGCAGAGCACAGCATATATATACGGCAAGAATTCATATACGCATACATAAACATTAAAAACATTTATCTCAATAATTAAAATACACCATTTAACACCGTCTTGGTCATCTTAATCTCCACGATGGTTCATAGAGGGAGATGCGTTCGGACAGGTAAATTGAGCCAGAGCCGTTTAGGGCTTTATAGGCCGAAGCCAGCACGTTGAATTGTGCAAACGGTAGCAAACTGGCAGCCAGTGGAGCTGGCGTAACATGGGAGTTGTATGGTCCCTGTATGCCGCCCCAGTTATTAATCTGGCTGCCTCTTGTTGGACGATTTGAAGCCTCCAAGCAACCCCACGTAGAGTGCATTGCAGTAGTCTATCCTGGATGTAACAAGAGCATGGACCACCATGGCCAAGTCTGACTTTCCAAGGTACGGGCGCAGCTGGCACACAAGTTTTAATTGTGCGAAAGCTCCCCTGGACACCGCTGTAACCCGGGATTCCAGGTTCAGTGAGGAGTCCAGGAGGATCCCCAAGCTGCAAACGTGTGCCTTCAAGGGGAGTGTGACCCCCATGCAGCACAGGCTGTAACCCTATAGGCAAAGACCAGCCAACATTTGTTTGCAAATTCATCATTATTTTTTACCTCAAAGTCTCTTAGACAGCTTGGCCCTTTGTATATACTCTATTAAGTAATGGTGTAACATTAGAAGATGTTTATTTATTTATTTATTGTTTCAATTTATATACCGCCCTTTCCAATCTGGCTCAAAATGCACAAAATACTGCACATATGTTAAAACAGTAAAATCTTAAAATCAGAGAACAAAATTCAGTAGGCTCCTAGAGGGATTGAAAGCTTATTGTTGAAATGGTTGTTGACCATTTCCGCTCCCTTGGCAGCCACCTCTCCACAAAAGTCAACACTGACACTGAAATACCACACTCCCTGACCTCCGTGAGTGCAGCATTTTCCCCAATGAAGCAGGGAGTGTTTGAGGACCGGGACATCCGTGGGGAGACAAAGGTGCTTGTTTATAAAGCTATTGTCCTTCCAACCCTGCGATATGCTTGTGAAACGTGGACTATCTACAGACGTCACACGCAACTCCTGGAATGACTCCATCAGCGCTGCCTCCGAAAAATCCTGCAAATCTCTTGGGAAGACAGGCGGGGAAATGTCAGTGTGCTGGAAGGAGCAAAGACCACCAGCACTGAAGTGATGGTCCTCCGTCATCAACTCCGCTGGACCGGCCACATTGTCCGAATGTCTGACCACCGTCTCTCAAAGAAGTTAATAACATAATAATACTTTATTTATATTCCGCCCTTCTCACCCCGAAGGGGACTCAGGGCGACCACAGTACGTATACACGGCAAACATTCAATGCCGCTTCCAGGGCTGTCCAACTGCCGGCCCTGCAGGTATTTTGGACTTCAACTCCCAGAAATCCTAGCCAGTTTACCAGCTGTAATTTCTGGGATTTGAAGTCCAAAACACCTGCAGGGCCGGCAGTTGGACAGCCCTGAAAAATACAGACAGACAGAACAGAAGGAGGTGGTTTGTTTGTTTCAGCTCTTTTTGGTGCCATGGAAGGTTGGGCTCGTGTCCAGGGGGTGCTGTTGCTCTATCCTCTATGACGAAGAGCCGCCAGGGGTTCCTCCTTCCTTTTGGTCGCCCAGCATTTTCTGATCTCTCTTTATGGCATCGTAAAACACCTCCCTGCTTTTAGTGGTACCTAATTTCTCAAATCACAGCTAAAGCTGTTTTCCGAATTGCTTACGTAAACAATGAGCTAGGCTGACAGTTGGCAGCTCAAGTCAACCCAGGGCTTCGAAATTGCAACCTTTGGGTTGATAGATCTTATAATTGCTGATGATTTACCAGCTGTGCTAAACCTCTGGCCTACTTGCTCTACTCCGAAGTCAAGAACAGAAAGCGGAATGTTGGAGGACAGGAAAAGAGATCTGAAGAAGGGCTCAAAGCCAACCTTAAAAACTGCAGCACAGACACAGAGAATTGGGAAGCCCTGGACCTTGAGCGTTCTTGCTGGAGGTCAGCTGTGACCAGCAGTGCTGTAGAATTTGAAGAGGCACAAATGGAGGGCAAAAGAGATAAACATGCCAAGAGGAAGGTGCGTCAGGCGCACCCCGACCGGGGGCACCTTCCGTCTGAAAACCGATGCCTTTATTGCGGGAGAACATGCAGGTCAAGATCTGAAAATTATATTAGACAAAGGAGGAAAAGGCTTAATAGCCAGATTATACAAATATATCTTACACTACAACTTGGAAGATAACCATGTGAAGACCTCCAGGTTATCGTGGGCAAAAGACTGAGGGAGAAGCATAGATTTTGACATTTGGGGAAACCTGTGGAACAAAGGTTTTTAATTTATTGTGGCATCCTCAATTAGAGACAATGGATAGGAAATGTCTTAGAGATGCTACATAACTCCACCCCTTCTGGCCAAGATGGACAGCTCACAGCCAGGTTGATGTTGGAGGTGCAAAACAAAGAAAGGGCCTTTTCCATGTACGGTGGTCCTGTGAACAGGTCCAGGTCTAGTGGAAAAGGATAATAAAGGAAACAAATACAATGATTCACAACAAAGTAATGAAAAACCCAGGGATGTGCCTATGAGGGATATTCAAAGATGGATTAGAGCAAACAGAAAGAGAAATGTGTCTGTACGGTTTTGCGGCTGCACGTATTACAATTGCCAAAGACTGGAAAGGGGAGAAAAATGAAGAACCCAAAATTGGAAGGAGAGACTGTGGGATTATGCACAGGTGGCTAAGATTTCTGGTAATCTGAAATATGAAAATCACGAAACATTTGAAAGAAAGTGGAAGCTGGTCTGAGCATACTTTGCGGGAGAATTAAAGAAATGAAAACAAGCTTCCCTCCACCTCTTCCTCCTCGCCGCCGGCGCCACACCTGACGTCACCCAGCCCCGCCGAAAAGGGGCGGGCTGCGCAAGACGCCGGGCCCTCCGCCATGTCCCTGGCTGTTGCAGCGGCCGTGCCCGGAAGCTTACCTTCCTTCTCCGAAGGAAGAGAAAGGAAGGTAAGCTCCCGGGGCGGCCGCTGCTGCAGCCAGGGACATGGCGGAAAGCTCCTCGCCGCTCCCACCCTGCCGCGCATGCCTGCGAGCAGCCCTGCCCCCGCGAGCGACCTCGCCCCCCGCTGCGGCCCCCCAGGTGATCAGTGACCGGAATTCCGGCACTTGGGCCGATAGAAGTTGGACAGCCCTGCTATATATGTACTGCCTCAGCGCGCGAGGCATAAGTCCACCCACTCATCCTTTCTCCCCCCTCCCTCCCTCACTCAACTCCTTCACCTTCTCTTTCCTCTCTTCTTTCCCGATTCCTCCCTTCTCCGCTTGCACACCACACTTCCCGCTGGCTCCCTCTCCCCTCTTTCTCCCCCTCCTCCTCTTCCCCCCTCCTCCTCCTCCTCTTCCCCCTCCTACTTCCCCGCTCACACCCTTTCCTCTCCTCTTCCTCCTCCCCCATGGCTCCTCCTGCCCACCTCCCTCTCCGAGAAGGAACGGAAGCAAGCCCTCCCTGCCTTTCCCTTCGCCAGGTGAAGAGAGAGAGAGAGAGAGAGAGAGAGAGCAAGGCAAAGGAAGGAAAGGCACTTTAAGGCTGGAGGGAGGGAGGACTAAGGAGGGAGAGCACCTCGGAGAGCGGCTGTGGCTTGGCCAGGGATGGTTTGGGCGCCTGCCACATGACCTTTATCTTACGTTCATATACAGTATGTATCTTCTATATATAGAAAAATGTGGCTGTCGTCCAAAGTAGCCTATAGACAGCAAAACCACACAAGGCAGAAACACCAAAAACAGCCACACAACCCCCACCGGAAGAGGTATGTTTACCAACAATCCCCCCCTCAATTAAAAAACAATGAAAAAAACCCAAAAAACCCCAAAATGGACTACAACTCCCATAATCACCCACGCTAATGCAGCACAGCGCATGCGCGGAAAGACCTCGCACGCGCAAACACCTTCTCCCCCCTCCCCCTGCCGGCACAGAGAACAGGGGACAACGGCCCGCCATCGTCCTTGAGGCACGGAGCTCCACTGCGACCTCTGGCCCACCTCCTTCTCTCCTGCGCTGGACCCAAACACAGGCCAGAAGGAAGGAGAGAAGAAAGGAGGGATCGACAAAGGGAGGAAATGAAAGAGGGAGCCCCGCCTCCTCAAAATGGCTGCCAGCCCCCTCGGCCAGCCTGCCTCTGCACCCATGCCACTTTGCCTCCAGGTTGAGATCAGGAAGAGATTCCCGCATCTGTGCCCTTAGCGCCACAGCCATGCGCTGCCCCACCACCCCTTGGCCCTGTTTGCCTGCCAGGCGGGAGACCAGCAGCAGCAGGCAGGCTAGAAGCAGGGCCAAGAGGCAGGAAGACTAGAGCAGCCAAAGACTACGAGCACTGTGAAGAGACACAGGCACGCCTCCTGCTGCCTGCCAGCCCTGCCGCTCCAGCCATGGCGCACCCATGGACACCCTGGAGCTCTACAGGCAGAGCTGGAGCATCTGAGGTTGGCCTCCTTCGGGGCTGGGGGCCAGGAAAGCCCCGGCCTGCCTGCCTGCCCTCCCTCCCTCCTTTAGCCTTTCTTTTCCTTCCCCCTTAATCCCTTCCCTCCTTTTGCCTTTCCCATCTTTTCAATATCTTCTCTTCCTTCCTTCCTTCTGCACTTGGCCACTCTCTCCCTCCTCCTCCTCTTTTAGCTCCTCCTCCTCCTCTCTCTCCCCGGCTGGCCACCGGGCGAGAAAACAGTAACAGAGGCAGGAGTCCCATCCCTCTGCCTCCATGCAGTATTCCCATTTCAGCATATCAGGTTTTTGTGCCAAATTTGATAAAGATCCATCATTGTTTGAGTTCACAGTGCTCTCTGGATGTAGATAAACTACAACTCCAAAACTCTAGTCCAATGCCCTTCCAATTATTATTATTATTATTATTATTATTATTATTATTGTTCATGTCTGGCAAAAAGAAGGGGCTGGACTAGATAACCTTTGAGGTTCCCTTCCAATTGTATGAGTCTACTACTACTACTAATAATAATAATGAAGATGATGTATAATAATAAAATAGTAACTCTTATCTTCCTACCTGGCATAAAGGAGGGGGCTGGACTAGATGACCTTTGGGAGTCCCTTCCAACTGACTGTAATAATAATAATAATAATAATAATAATAATAATGTAGAATAATACAATTGTAACTCTATATTCCTGTCTGGCACTAGATGACCTTTGAAAGTCCCTTCCAACTGAGTGCAATAACAACAATAACAATAATAATAATGTATAATAGTAACTCTATATTCCTGCCTGGTATAAAGGAGGGGGCTGGACTAGATGACCTTTGGAAGTCCCTTCCAATTGAGTGCAATAATAATATTAATGCATAATAATAAAATAGTCACTCTATATTCCTGTCTGGCCTATTTATTTTATTTACTGTATTTATTTATTTCGATTTGATAAACCGCCCTTCCCGAGGCTCAGGGCAGTTTACAGCATATAAAAACAGCATGTAAAACAGCATATAAAACACACAAGATTAAACCACATAAAATTACATCTTAAAACAGTCCCACAAAATCATGGCCAGACATAGCTAAAGGAGGGGGCTGGACTAGATGACCTTTGAAAGTCCCTTCCAACTGAGTGCAATAATAATAATAATGCATAATAATAAAATAGTAACTCTATATTCCTGTCTGGCCAAAAGGAGGGGGCTGGACTAGATGACCTTTGAAAGTCCCTTCCAACTGAGTGCAATAATAATAATGCATACTAATAAAATAGTAACTCTATATTCCTGTCTGGCCTAAAGGAGGGGGCTGGACTAGATGACCCTTGAAAGTCCCTTCCAACTGAGTGCAATAATAATAATGCATACTAATAAAATAGTAACTCTATATTCCTGTCTGGCCTAAAGGAGGGGGCTGGACTAGATGTCCCTTGAAAGTCCCTTCCAACTGAGTGCAATAATAATAATGCATACTAATAAAATAGTAACTCTATATTCCTGTCTGGCCAAAAGGAGGGGGCTGGACTAGATGTCCCTTGAAAGTCCCTTCCAACTGAGTGCAATAATAATAATAATAATGCATAATAATAAAATAGTAACTCTATATTCCTGTCTGGCCTAAAGGAGGGGGCTGGACTAGATGACCTTTGAAAGTCCCTTCCAACTGAGTGCAATAATAATAATAATGCATAATAATAATAATGCATACTAATAAAATAGTAACTCTATATTCCTGTCTGGCCTAAAGGAGGGGGCTGGACTAGATGTCCCTTGAAAGTCCCTTCCAACTGAGTGCAATAATAATAATGCATACTAATAAAATAGTAACTCTATATTCCTGTCTGGCCTAAAGGAGGGGGCTGGACTAGATGTCCCTTGAAAGTCCCTTCCAACTGAGTGCAATAATAATAATAATGCATACTAATAAAATAGTAACTCTATATTCCTGTCTGGCCTAAAGGAGGGGGCTGGACTAGATGACCCTTGAAAGTCCCTTCCAACTGAGTGCAATAATAATAATAATGCATAATAATAAAATAGTAACTCTATATTCCTGTCTGGCCTAAAGGAGGGGGCTGGACTAGATGACCCTTGAAAGTCCCTTCCAACTGAGTGCAATAATAATAATAATGCATAATAATAAAATAGTAACTCTATATTCCTGTCTGGCCTAAAGGAGGGGGCTGGACTAGATGTCCCTTGAAAGTCCCTTCCAACTGAGTGCAATAATAATAATGCATACATACTAATAAAATAGTAACTCTATATTCCTGTCTGGCCTAAAGGAGGGGGCTGGACTAGATGACCCTTGAAAGTCCCTTCCAACTGAGTGCAATAATAATAATGCATACTAATAAAATAGTAACTCTATATTCCTGTCTGGCCTAAAGGAGGGGGCAGGACTAGATGACCTTTGAAAGTCCCTTCCAACTGAGTGCAATAATAATAATAATAATGCATAATAATAAAATAGTAACTCTATATTCCTGTCTGGCCCAAAGGAGGGGGCTGGACTAGATGTCCCTTGAAAGTCCCTTCCAACTGAGTGCAATAATAATAATGCATACTAATAAAATAGTAACTCTATATTCCTGTCTGGCCTAAAGGAGGGGGCTGGACTAGATGTCCCTGAGTGAAAATAATAATGCCTTAAAATAGTAACTCAACTGAGTGCAATAATAATAATGCATACTAATAAAATAGTAACTCTATATTCCTGTCTGGCCTAAAGGAGGGGGCTGGACTAGATGACCCTTGAAAGTCCCTTCCAACTGAGTGCAATAATAATAATGCATACTAATAAAATAGTAACTCTATATTCCTGTCTGGCCTAAAGGAGGGGGCAGGACTAGATGACCTTTGAAAGTCCCTTCCAACTGAGTGCAATAATAATAATGCATAATAATAAAATAGTAACTCTATATTCCTGTCTGGCCTAAAGGAGGGGGCTGGACTAGATGTCCCTTGAAAGTCCCTTCCAACTGAGTGCAATAATAATAATGCATACTAATAAAATAGTAACTCTATATTCCTGTCTGGCCTAAAGGAGGGGGCTGGACTAGATGTCCCTTGAAAGTCCCTTCCAACTGAGTGCAATAATAATAATGCATACTAATAAAATAGTAACTCTATATTCCTGTCTGGCCTAAAGGAGGGGGCTGGACTAGATGTCCCTTGAAAGTCCTTCCAACTGAGTGCAATAATAATAATGCATACTAATAAAATAGTAACTCTATATTCCTGTCTGGCCTAAAGGAGGGGGCTGGACTAGATGTCCCTTGAAAGTCCCTTCCAACTGAGTGCAATAATAATAATGCATACTAATAAAATAGTAACTCTATATTCCTGTCTGGCCTAAAGGAGGGGGCTGGACTAGATGACCCTTGAAAGTCCCTTCCAACTGAGTGCAATAATAATAATGCATACTAATAAAATAGTAACTCTATATTCCTGTCTGGCCTAAAGGAGGGGGCTGGACTAGATGACCCTTGAAAGTCCCTTCCAACTGAGTGCAATAATAATAATGCATACTAATAAAATAGTAACTCTATATTCCTGTCTGGCCTAAAGGAGGGGGCTGGACTAGATGTCCCTTGAAAGTCCCTTCCAACTGAGTGCAATAATAATAATGCATACTAATAAAATAGTAACTCTATATTCCTGTCTGGCCTAAAGGAGGGGGCTGGACTAGATGTCCCTTGAAAGTCCCTTCCAACTGAGTGCAATAATAATAATGCATACTAATAAAATAGTAACTCTATATTCCTGTCTGGCCTAAAGGAGGGGGCAGGACTAGATGACCTTTGAAAGTCCCTTCCAACTGAGTGCAATAATAATAATAATGCATAATAATAAAATAGTAACTCTATATTCCTGTCTGGCCAAAAGGAGGGGGTTGGACTAGATGACCTTTGAAAGTCCCTTCCAACTGAGTCTAATAATATTGACCTTTGGGAGTCCCTTCCAACTGAGTCTTATATATATATACACACACACACACACACACACACACATTACAGTAACTCTATATTCTTGCCTGGCATAAAGGAGGGGGCTGGATTAGATTACCATTGGGGTTCCCTTCCAACTGTCTGAGACTTATAATATAGTCTCCTGGAGTGACTGCAGGTGAAATAAAACCCTTCCGGCATTTTCTGTTGGTTAAGGGAGCTCTCTGTGTTAAATTTGGTTCAATTCCATTGTGGGTGGAGTTCAGAATGCTCTTTGCAAGTAAACTATAAATCGGAGCAACTACAACTCCCGAATGACAACATCAATTCTATTGTTGGTGGAGTTCAGAATGCTCTTTGATTCTAGGTGAACTAGAAATCCCAGCAAGGACAACTCCCAAATGCCAAGGTCTATTTCCCCAAAACTCCACCAGTGCTCAAATTTGGGCATAATGAGTGTTTGTGCCAAGTTTGATCCAGATCCATAGTTGTTTGGGTTCACATTTGCTTACCGGGTGTAGGTGAACTATATATATTCTAAATCACTGCCAAACCCCTCCAGTATCTTTTTGTTGGTTATAGGGGTTCTGTGTGCCAAGTTTGGTCCAGGTCTCTCATTTGGGGGGTGTTTCAGTGGTCTCTGGAAGTCAGAGCTGAATCTGTTGAAGGTACTGCAAATCCCATCATCCATTGTCCATACTCCTCCAAACATATTGTTTTGGTGAGTAATCTCTATGCTTTCATTATGTTCAATTTGTATTAATAACAATACTTCCTCCATATCAGATATTTACACAACGATTCATAACAGCAACAAAATTACAGTTATGAAGTACCAACAAAAAAATTATAGTTGGGGGGCCACCACAATGTTAGAAAGGTTAAGAACCACTGGTCTCCATCAGCACTCACCAAAGATTCACAAGAAATACTGTTTATCCACAACCATTACGAAATCACACTTATTACATACCACTACTTTCTCAGGACTTCACTTTGGAAACCACCACAGCCAGCCACAGCAACGCGTGGCCGGGTACAGCTAGTTACTAATAATATCAGAGTATAATGTTATAGTACAATGTAATACATAATATTAATATTGTGCTATGGCAATGACATAAGAGCACAGGGTGAACCCACCAGGACGCAGCCCATTACTATTACTAATAATATCAGAGTGTAATGTTATAGTACAATGTCATATATAATATTAATATTGTGCTATGGCAATAACATAAGAGCACAGGGTGAACCCACCGGGACTCAGCCAATTACTATTACTAATAATACCAGAGTATAATGTTATAGGACAATGTAATATATAATATTAATATTGTGCTATGGCAATAACATAAGAGCACAGGGTGAACCCACCGGGACTCAGCCCATTACTATTACTAATAATATCAGAGTATAATGTTATAGCACAATGTAATATATAATATTAATACTGTGCTATGGCAATGACATAAGAGCACAGGGTGAACCCACCGGGACTCAGCCCATTACTATTACTAATAATATCAGAGTGTAATGTTATAGGACAATGTAATATATAATATTAATATTGTGCTATGGCAACAACATACGAGCACAGGGTGAACCCACCGGGACTCAGCCAATTACTATTACTAATAATATCAGAGTATAATGTTATAGTACAATGTAATATATAATATTAATACTGTGCTATGGCAATAACATACGAGCACAGGGTGAACCCACCGGGATTCAGCCAATTACTATTACTAATAATATCAGAGTATAATGTTATAGTACAATGTAATATATAATATTAATACTGTGCTATGGCAATGACATAAGAGCACAGGGTGAACCCACCGGGACTCAGCCCATTACTATTACTAATAATATCAGAGTGTAATGTTATAGGACAATGTAATATATAATAAAAATATTGTGCTATGGCAACAACATACGAGCACAGGGTGAACCCACCGGGACTCAGCCAATTACTATTACTAATAATATCAGAGTATAATGTTATAGCACAATGTAATATATAATATTAATACTGTGCTATGGCAATAACATACGAGCACAGGGTGAACCCACCGGGATGCAGCCCATTACTATTACTAATGATATCAGAGTATAATGTTATAGCACAATGTCATATATAATATTAATATTGTGCTATGGCAAGAACATAAGGGCACAGGGTGAACCCACCGGGACTCAGCATATTACTATTACTAATAATATCAGAGTATAATGTTATAGTACAATCTATATATATAAAAAGAGAGCGTCCGTTTTTGACGCTCATAGACAAAGAAACTATAAGACCCAGAACCACGATACTTGACAACAGTCACAAACATACTTGCAGGAACATTCGTGGCGCAAAAAACCGGACCTAGATCCCTCACAACACCCCCAAACACGACCCCCTCAAAACCGCAAGCCCCTCCCACCCCGCCCTCTCCGCTGCCAGCGCGACCGTTTCGAACGTTCGCACATGCCAGCCAAGGTGCCTCAGCCCAAACAACAATACCTCCGCAGGGAGCCACGCGCCACGCTCAAAACCTACGATCCCCTCATCCCCTTCCCACCATCCTAAACAACACACACACACACACACACACCACCCTCAACCCTACCCACGACCCCAAAACAAACTGGGCACAACAAACACTCCCCCCTTCCCCACGCACATGGCGGCAGACCAGCCGATGCACTGCACAGAGACGGCCGCCGCAAACAAAGACTCCTCGCAACAAACGCCCCAACCTTCCCACAAGCATGAAACAACATGTACACAACAATCCCTCCCCTTCCCACGGCCTCGACACAACAGAAAACCCACACACACATGGCGCCCGAACAGCCGATCCGCGCCACACACACACCCGCCGCAAAAAAAGCCTTCCCGGAACAAACGCCCCCAACCTTCCCAGCAGCATCTATCCACATGTGCACCACACTCCCTCACCCCTTCCCACGGCCCCCACACAACAATATACCAACGCACACTCCCCCTGTGCCCTATTTAGGAGATGTGAGTAAGTCTGGGTATGTAAGGGTTACAAATGATGTGATTATGTGTTGTGTGTGTGATTATGTGTTGTGTGTGTGTTTGTATTTGTGTATAAATATATGTGTGTGTGTGTATGTATATGTGTGTGTATATGTGTATGTGTATGTGTTTATACATATGTATGTGATTATGTGTATTATGTTTGTGTATGTGTGTATTTATGTGTGTATATATGTGTATGTGTGTATAAGTGTGTATGTGTGCGTATATGTGTGTGTATATATGTTTATGTGTGTATGTGTGTATATATATGTGTGTGTGTATGTGTGTGTGTGTGTGTTAGTGTTGTTTTGTGTCTAAGTTGTAATGTGTTGTTTTGTTTGTATTATGGGTGTTATTATTATGTGTTTTGTAAGCTTGTTTGCCTTTTCCATGTCTGTCTCTTATGGTGCCTGCTTACCCTTCCTTGCCCTCTCCCTGCCGTTGGGGGGGGGGGGGTGCGATGAGGGGCGTTAGGTAGGAGGACGGCTGTGGCGTTACCGTCCTGTCCGGCGCGTCCTCGTAGTCTTTGGTCGGTTGTTTCTCCCTTCGCCCTCCTCTTCCGGAGTCCCATGCCCCAGCCGAAGGGGCACCTTCGCCAGGAGGACGGGTGCGGCGGGGCTGGGAACGTTTGGGAAGCGACCCAGCCCCTCGCCCTCAGTGCGGAGGAGGCGAGGGCGCGGGCCGGCTCCGGTAGTGGATGGGAGCCGGCGAGAAAGGCCGTGCACACGGCGGAGGAGGCGCCGAGGCCATCGGCCGCAAGATCCGGCTGCTAGAACGGCTGAGAGACTGTGCAGGAGGCGGGCCTGCCCATGGGACTACGCTTCCCAGAAGGCCCTGCACGGTCACCTTTCTTCTCAGTGATTGGCGCCGGGCCTTCTGAGAAGCGTAGTCCCCTGGCCAGGCCCGCCTCCTGCACCGTCTCCCAGCCCTTCTTCAAGCCGGATCTTGTGGACGTTGGCCTCGGCGCCTCCTCTGCGTGTGCACGGCCTTTCTTGCCGGCTCCCATCCACTACCGGAGCCAGTCCGCGCCTCGCCTCCTCCGCACTGAGGGCGAGGGGCTGGGTCACTTTCCAACGTTCCCAGCCCCGCCGCACTCGTCCCTCCTGGCGAAGGTGCCCCTTCGGGCCGGGGCATGGGACAGGCGAAGGAGGGCGATGAGGCTGCGGTCCAAGGAGGAGGTAGTGGTGAGGGAGGGTTGTTGGTGAGGGGCTGGGGTTTGGGGGGGCCTTTGTTCCGGGAAGGCTTTTTTTGCGGCGGGCGTGTGTGTGGCGCGGATCGGCTGTTCGGGCGCCATGTGCTTGGGGAGGGGGGGGAGTGTGCGTTGGTATGTTGTTGTGTGGGGGCCGTGGGAAGGGGTGAGGAGTGTGGTGCACATGTGGATAGATGCTGCTGGGAAGGTTGGGGCCTTTGTTCGGGAAGGCTTTTTTGTGGCGGGTGTGTGTGTGGCGCGGATCGGCTGTTCGGGCGCCATGTGCTTGGGGAGGGGGAGTGTGCGTTGGTATGTTGTTGTGTGGGGGCCGTGGGAAGGGGTGAGGAGTGTGGTGCACATGTGGATAGATGCTGCTGGGAAGGTTGGGGGCCTTTGTTCCGGGAAGGCTTTTTTTTTTATGCGGGCGTGTGTGTGGCGCGGATCGGCTGTTCGGGCGCCATGTGCTTGGGGAGGGGTGTGCGTTGGTATGTTGTTGTGTGGGGGCCGTGGGAAGGGGTGAGGGAGTGTGGTGCACATGTGGATAGATGCTGGGGGGACGGTTGGGGGCCTTTGTCGAGGGAGGGCTTTTTTGCGGCGGGTGTGTGTGTGGCGCGGATCGGCTGTTCGGGCGCCATGTGCTTGGGGAGGGGGGGAGTGTGCGTTGGTATGTTGTTGTGTGGGGGCCGTGGGAAGGGGTGAGGGAGTGTGGTGCACATGTGGATAGATGCTGCTGGGAAGGTTGGGGGCCTTTGTTCCGGGAAGGCTTTTTTTTGTGGCGGGTGTGTGTGTGGCGCGGATCGGCTGTTCGGGCGCCATGTGCTTGGGGAGGGGGAGAATGTGCGTTGGTATGTTGTTGTGTGGGGGCCGTGGGAAGGGGTGAGGGAGTGTGGTGCACATGTGGATAGATGCTGCTGGGAAGGTTGGGGGCCTTTGTTCGGGAAGGCTTTTTTTTGCGGCGGTGTGTGTGTGGCGCGGATCGGCTGTTCGGGCGCCATGTGCTTGGGGAGAGTGTGCGTTGGTATGTTGTTGTGTGGGGGCCGTGGGAAGGGGTGAGGGAGTGTGGTGCACATGTGGATAGATGCTGCTGGGAAGGTTGGGGGCCTTTGTTCCGGGAAGGCTTTTTTTGCGGCGGGCGTGTGTGTGGCGCGGATCGGCTGTTCGGGCGCCATGTGCTTGGGGAGGGGGGGAGTGTGCGTTGGTATGTTGTTGTGTGGGGGCCGTGGGAAGGGGTGAGGGAGTGTGGTGCACATGTGGATAGATGCTGCTGGGAAGGTTGGGGGCGTTTGTGCCGGGACGGCTTGTTTTGCGGCAGGCGTGTGGGTGGCGCGGAGCGGCTGTGCGGGCGCCATGTGCGTGGGGAGGGGGAGAGTGTGTGTGGGTTTTCTGTTGTGTCGAGGCCGTGGGAAGGGGGGAGGGATTGTTGTGTACATGTTGTTTCATGCTTGTGGGAAGGTTGGGGGCGTTTGTTGCGAGGAGTCTTTGTTTGCGGCGGCCGTCTCTGTGCAGTGCATCGGCTGTTCTGCCGCCATGTGCGTGGGGAGGGGGGGAGTGTTTGTTGTGCCCAGTTTGTTTTGGGGTCGTGGGTAGGGTTGAGGGTGGGTGTGTGTGTGTGTGTGTTGTTTAGGATGGTAGGAAGGGGATGAGGGGATCGTAGGTTTTGAGCGTGGCGCGTGGCTCCCTGCGGAGGTATTGTTGTTTGGGCTGAGGCACCTTGGCTGGCATGTGCGAACGTTCGAAACGGTCGCGCTGGCAGCGGAGAGGGCGGGGTGGGAGGGGCTTGCGGTTTTGAGGGGTCGTGTTTGGGGGTGTTGTGAGGGATCTAGGTCCGTTTTGCGCCCACGAATGTTCCTGCAAGTATGTTTGTGACTGTTGTCAAGTATCGTGGTTCTGGGTCTTATAGTTTCTTTGTCTATGAGCGTCAAAAACGGACGCTCTCTTTTTATATATATAGATATTGTGCTATGGTAATAACATAAGAGCACAGGGTGAACCCACCGGGACTCAGCCAATTACTATTACTAATAATATCAGAGTATAATGTTATAGCACAATGTACTATATAATATTAATATTGTGCTATGGCAATGACATAAGAGCACAGGGTGAACCCACCGGGACTCAGCCAATTACTATTACTAATAATATCAGAGTATAATGTTATAGCACAATGTAATATATAATATTAATATTGTGCTATTTATTTATTTATTTATAAATTCAATTTGGTAGACCGCTCATTCTGGAGCCCAGAGCGGTTTACAGCATAAAATCAATAATCAATGCTCTATGGCAATAACATAACAGCACAGGGTGAACCCACCGGGACGTAGCCCATTACTATTACCAGGGGTGCTCAGAATGGTGATCGGGATCACCAGGGTGATCTTTGGGCCTCATCCTGGTGATCTTCAGGCCCCTGACCAGGTTTTTTGCTGTTGGTCCTCTTCATGCTGCAGAGAAGTCCTCTGTCGTTGCTCCTCCCCGCTCGCGTGCCGCCTCCAAAAGCTCCAGAGTCCAAGAGGCAGAATGGGCCCCCTCTTTTGGATTCCTCCTCCTCCCTCCATCCTTCTCCAGCCACTCAGAGTCGTAGGAGACCAAAGGGGCGCGGAGCAACGGCGGAGGAGAAGAAGGACGCTTTGGGGTCATTTCCTTACCGCATCTCAAAGGTCGGTCTTTTTACTTTGGGGTGGGTTCTTGATTGTTCTGTGGCATGTCTCTTTGTTTATTTTTAATGTTTAAAAATGGCCTTTTAGCTCCAAAGCCTCTCTGCTTGCTTTGTTCCTTGAGAAATATATGTTGGGGAATATGGAAATGTGGGAGAAATGGGGTGGTTGGATGTATTTTTGCATGTCCCTTTGTTTACCTTGCTGAGTATTAAATGGCCTTGCAGTTCAAAAGCCTCTCTTCTTACTTTCTGGCTGATAATATGTGTGGTAATATGGCAGTGTGGGAGAAATTGGGTGGTTGGATGTATTTTTATGCTCTGTTTTATATTGTTGTTATTAAATTGAAATGTTGACGTTTTAGAACTTCATTTTATGTAAACTGCCCTGAGAATGCTGGAAGGAGCGGTACATAAAAATGAATAATAAATATAAATAAATAAATAAGAAAATAGTTATACGTTTTACATTTCTGGGTAGGTGATCTTTGGGACTTGGTTTTTTTAATCAGTAGCTCCCATGCTGAAAAAGTGTGAGCACCCCTGCTATTACTAATAATATCAGAGTATAATGTTATAGTACAATGTCATATATAATATTAATATTGTGCTATGGCAATAATATAAGAGCACAGGGTGAACCCACCGGGACTCAGCCAAATACTATTACTAATAATATCAGCGTATAATGTTATAGTACAATGTAATATATAATATTAATATTGTGCTATGGCAATAACATAAGAGCACAGGGTGAACCCACCGGGACTCAGCCAATTACTATTACTAATAATATCAGAGTATAATGTTATAGTACAATGTCATATATAATATTAATATTGTGCTATGGCAATAACGTAAGAGCACAGGGTGAACCCACCTGGACTCAGCCAAATACTATTACTAATAATATCAGAGTACAATGTTATAGTACCATGTAATATATAATATTAATATTGTGCTATGGCAATAACATAAGAGCACAGGGTGGGACTCAGTCCATTACTATTACTAATAATATCAGGGGACTCAGCACATTACTATTACTAATAATATCAGAGTATAATGTTATAGTACAATGTAATGTATAATATTAATATTGTGCTATGGCAATAACATAAGAGCACAGGGTGAACCCACCGGGACTCAGCCAATTACTATTACTAATAATACTAATAATATCATTGTGCTAGTATAATGTTATAGTACAATAATGTTATATGTAATATATAATATTAATATTGTGCTATGGCAATAACATAAGAGCACAGGGTGCACCCACCGGGACTCAGCCATGGCAATACTAAGAGCACAGGGTTACTAATAATATAATGTTATAGTACAATGTAATATATAATATTAATATTGTGCTATGTATAAGAGCACAGGGTGTTACTAATAATATCAGAGTATAATGTTATAGTACAATGTAATATATAATATTAATATTGTGCTATGGCAATAACATAAGAGCACAGGGTGACCCCATCAGCCAAATATAATAATAATATCAGCGTATAATGTTATAGTACAATGTAATATATAATATCAATACTGTGCTATGGCACAACATAAGAGCACAGGGTGAACGCACCGGGACTCAGCCAATTACTATTACTAATAATACCAGAGTATAATGTTATAGCACAATGTAATATATAATATTAATATTGTGCTATGGCAATAATATAAGAGCACAGGGTGAACCAACCGGGACTCAGCCAATTACTATTACTAATAATATCAGAACTCAGCTAATTACTATTACTAATAATATCAGAGTATAATGTTATAGTGCAATATAATATATAATATTAATATTGTGCTATGGCAATAACGTAAGAGCACAGGGTGAACCCACCGGGACTCAGCCAATTACTATTACTAATAATATCAGCGTATAATGTTATAGTACAATGTAATATATAATATTAATATTGTGCTATGGCAATAACATAAGAGCACAGGGTGACCCCACCGGGACTCAGCACATTACTATTACTAATAATATCAGAGTATAATGTTATAGTACAATGTAATGTATAATGTTAATATTGTGCTATGGCAATAACATAAGAGCACAGGGTGAACCCACCGGGACTCAGCACATTACTATTACTAATAATATCAAAGTATAATGTTATAGTACAATGTAATGTATAATATTAATATTGTGCTATGGCAATAACATAAGAGCACAGGGTGAACCCACCGGGACTCAGCACATTACTATTACTAATAATATCAGAGTATAATGTTATAGTACAATGTAATGTATAATATTAATATTGTGCTATGGCAATGACATAAGAGCACAGGGTGAACCCACCGGGACTCAGCATATTACTATTACTAATAATATCAGAGTATAATGTTATAGTACAATGTAATATATAATATTAATACTGTGCTATGGCAATGACATAAGAGCACAGGGTGAACCCACCGGGACTCAGCAAATTACTATTACTAATAATATCAGAGTATAATGTTATAGTACAATGTAATATATAATATTAATATTGTGCTATGGCAATGACATAAGAGCACAGGGTGAACCCACCGGGACTCAGCAAATTACTATTACTAATAATACCAGAGTATAATGTTATAGTACAATGTAATATATAATATTAATACTGTGCTATGGCAATGACATAAGAGCACAGGGTGAACCCACCGGGACTCAGCCAATTACTATTACTAATAATATCAGAGTATAATGTTATAGTACAATGTAATATATAATATTAATATTGTGCTATGGCAACAACATAAGAGCACAGGATAAACCCACCGGGACTCAGCCAATTACTATTACTAATAATATCAGAGTATAATGTTATAATGCAATCTATATATATAAAAATCGAGTGGTCGTGGGATGTCCGTTATGCACGGCCAAACTATACGCCCCACTAACACAAATCCCACAAAACACATTCCCCCAGACCACGAGGTACATACATAGCACAAAAAAACCCACCTCCCTACCTTTCAACCCCCCCAAAAACAGCCCCCAAAAACCGCCCTTAGCCTCCCGTTCTGCGCTGGCCGAGAGAGACAGAGAGAGGGGAGGGGAGAGAGGGGGGGGAGTGACACAGAGAGAAAGAGGGGGGGGAATCAGACAGAACCCACCCCACAAACATTACCATACAAACCTATGGCGCGATCCGGCAGCCTTGCCGGCGGACACTTCACCCGCTCCCAGGCCAGCCCGGAACAGCGCCTCCAAGCGGCCACTCTACACCCGGCGAGGGAGGACACAGCGGGGGAGCAGATCCCGGCAGCAGAAGCCAAAGGGAAGCGGGGGCAAGGGCTGAGCCTCCATTACGCTGCCGGCGCCGTGCCCGGCACTTCCGCACCCTTCTCGCTCTCCTCCGCCGCCTCTCTTTCGCTGGCCGGGGAGGAGGCCGCAGGGAGATCGCCCGGTTCCCCTTCGACCTCCTCTTCGGGCAGCGGAAGAGAGGCGGCAGAGGGCTCCTCCGCCGCCCACCACCTCCCTTCCGCTGCCCGGGAATGGGCCGGGGAGAGCCGCGCCGTCTCTCCCTGCGGCCTCCTTTCGGCCAGCGGAAGGGGGCGGCGGGCAGCGGCGGAGAGCCCTCTGCCGCCTCTCTTCCGCTACCCGAGAAGGAGGCCGCAGGGGAGAGGGGTCGCCCGGTTCCCTTCGTCTCCTCTTGGTAGCGGAAGAGAGAGGGCAGAGGCTCTCCCGCGCCCGCTGCCTCCCTTCCGCTGCCCGGGGCGAGGCTGAGGGGAGCCGCGCCGTCTCTCTCCCTGCGGCCTCCTCTTCGGCCAGCGGAAGGGAGGCGGCGGGCGGCGAAGGAGAGCCCTCTGCTGCCTCTCTTCCGCTGCCCGAGGAGAGGGCCGCGGGGGAGGGTGATCGCGCGGTTCCCCTTTGGCCTCCTCTTCGGCCTCCTCCTCTACACATATACACACACACATATATACACAACAACATATAAACACAAACATACAAACACATATAAATACACAACCACATACAAACACATATATATACACACCTATACATACACATCCACACTAATACATACACACATACATACACAAACACACATATATATACATGTATTCATACACAAAAAAACCACAGATAAATACACACACATATATACACACATACCAAGAACTATATACACACACACAAATACACACACACATATATGCACACACAAATACATGCACACACACATACCAAAACACAAACACACATACCCCCCAAATATCAAAACACACATACACACATACAACTATAAACATACATACACACACATATATATACACACAACACACATGCTCACATCATTTCCACAACTTACATACCCAGACTTTCTCGCATCACCTACATAGGGCACAGCAACGCGTGCCGGGTTCAGCTAGTGTAATATATAATATTAATACTGTGCTATGGCAACAACATAAGAGCACAGGGTGAACCCACCGGGACTCAGCCCATTACTATTACTAATAATACCAGAGTGTAATGTTATAGGAAAATGTTGTTGTTGTTGTTATTATTATTATTATCGGGGGGCGCAGGCCTGCTGGGCCACTCCAACCAATGCGAACACCAGGTCGGTCAGTCAGTCAGGCGACCCAGGGGAGAAGAAGCCAGGGAAAGGCCGGGGAAGCAGAAGGCGGGGAATCTCCACAGGGAGGGAGGAAGGAAACCCCGGGGAGGGACTCGGCCTGGCCACTCTGGAATCACCATGAGAGTCAAGAGAGAGCAAGGCCCAGGCACAGGGGGACTCCGGGCAAGGAACCCCCAGGGGCAGCTCATCATCGCCTCCCAACCAAGGGATCCCCCCGGGAGGAACAAGCCAGGCCTTGGAAGCTGCGAGGCCGTTCATGCTAATCCAGGTGGCCAATGGCAACATTCAGAAGCGCAGGCCTGGGGCAACTGGGGCCCTCCCTCCTTCCCTCCCTGCAGGACGTGCTTGGGACTCCAACTCCCAGAATTCCTCGCAGCCTCAGGCCCTCTGCTTTTCCCCCTCAGCCGCACAAGGACGGGCCCTGACGCTGCGGCGAGGCATTCTGGGAGTTGGAGTCCCAAGCACCTGAAGGGAGGGAGGGAGGGCCGAGGCCTGAGCCAGAGTTTCCCCCTTTGGCCGCCCGCTCGCTCGCTCTCTCTCTCTCTCTCTCCTCAAGGCCGCAGAGGGAGGGAGGGAGTGAGGCCGCGCCGCCTCTTCCTCGGCCCCGGAGGGCTCACTACACCCCGCCTCCTCCTTCCTACCTTCCTTCCTTCCTCTCCGCTCGCCTCAGCCGCGCCCGCCTCGGCCTCGGAACAATGGCGGCGGCGCTTGCTGCGAAGGGGGCGGGGTCAGAGTGACGTCACCCCCTCCCTCCGGAGAAGAGGAGGAGGCAAATGGAAAGGCTAGGGGCGGGGCCTCCGCGCTCCCGATTGGCCGCCCGCCTGGTCTGTTGCCGGCTGCCGCTCTCGGCCCCGCCCCGCTCATTTGCATGCTTAAAGGGACAGCGGCCCATTCAGGGAATCCTAGGAGAGGAGTTGGGTTAGAGAGGCCTCCTCCTCCTCCTCCTCCTCCTCGTGGGCCCCCCCCAGCCCAAGCCCAAACCCATTCCTTAGCCCAAAGGGGACGCCGCCCTCCTCCCCTCCGCCCTGATTTCTGGCCCAGGAATCACAACTCAGGGGGGGAGAGGCCTCTCTGAAAAAGGGGAGGGGGGAAGAATCCTTGGTTGGGTGGGAGGTGTGAGCTGGCCCCGGTTGTTTCCTGCCTGAGGTTCCCCTCATGTGCTCCTTCCTGCTCCTCTCTCACCCCTCCTAAAGCAGAGTTGGTGCCTTTAGCAGAAGTACAGTCAGAGAGGAGTGATGCACAAGCATAATAGGCCTTAGAATAGAGAAGTAGTTTGCCAGAAATCATGTTGGCAGCCAAGTCCGAGAATAATGCACTCTGATTGGTACGGAAGGCACCCGCAGTGATTTGCCAGGGAACATCATGTGCCTTTCCTGATAACATAAGCCTTGATTGGCCTAGCTAGTCCCAGCGTGGCTGTGTTGACATTGTTTCCAATTGGTAGAGCGCTGTGCATGGGCAAATGAGTCCGCCCCTCCTTGCTGGCATAGAGGAGCGGTTTAGAAAATGTTGCAGATTCGGAACAGCATGGTCAGCCAGCAGATAACTGACTGTGGGAATGGGGAATTATAACTGCGTAGTGCTGTTTAACAAATGAGAATGCTTTTAGAAATGATGCTAAATGATGTGATGATTTATTGGTTAATGAAGATGTGTTAATGCTGTGAACCAATGAAATGTGATGAAGAAGGAGGAGACGGGAACGACAGCCATTGATGTTATAAAAGGGAAAGTTAGAGAGTGACCGGGGTTCTTGCCCGGAGGTAGCTCGTTCTATCAGGCAAGTTCCCGTCAGCTGATGATTTGTTTTTGCAAATAAACCTTTGACTTCATTGCAAGCGGCCGGTTGTTGCGTCTTCCCTCGTCCTGTGCCCGCACGACACGCAGCTTGTAGGTAAAAGGTAAAACATTTACGGGAGTTTTGGGACTCCGAGTATTCTGCTTCACTCCTATTCGGTTTTTATTGTGTCGTACCTTGGGAAGTCTGACTTGGCCACGGTAGTCCACGCTCTGGTTACATCCCGTATAGATTACTGCAACACCCTCTACGTGGGACTGCCTTTGAAGACTGCTCGGGAGCTTCAACTGCTCCAACGGACAGCAGCCAGGGTGATAACAGGAGCGGCACTCAGGGAGCGCACAACACCTCTGTGGCGCCAGCTCCACTGGCTGCCAGTTTGCTACCGGGCACAATTCAAAGTGCTGGCTTTGGCCTTGAAAGCCCTTAACGGTTCTGGTCCAACTTACATGTCCGAACGCATCTCTCCCTATGAGCCATCAAGATGCTTAAGATCATCAGGAAGAGGCCCTGCTCTCGGTCCCGCCTACTTCGCAGGCGCGATTGGTGGGGATGAGAGACAGGGCCTTTTCAGTGGTGGCTCCTCGGCTTCGGAACGCCCTTCCTAATGATGACATCAGATCGGCCCTCCCTCCTGACATTTCGCGCAGGAAGCTTAAGACCTGGCTATTTGACCGGCATTTGCAGATGTAGTGTGATTGTCAAATTGAGACCTAAGGAACGACGACGATGCANTTGGAAGTCGATTTAATTAATGAGACGCTGATATTGTGTTTTTAATGTTGAATGCTAATTTGTATATGTTGGAATTGTATTGATAATTGTCGATATGTTTGTCTTAAGCAGTTTTTGCTGTTGTACACCGCCTCGAGTCGCCTTCGGGCTGAGAGAGAGAGGCGGTCTAGAAGCCAAGTAAATAAAGAAATAAAGAAATAATTTCCTGTATCAGCCCATTTGTTATTGTAATTGCATTTATTGCATTTATTCTCTCTCGGCATTATTTCGCGAACGAAGATTCAGGAAGGACTCATCCCACGCTTTTTACAAGCGCGTTGATTACTAAAAAGGCCAATCTGAGATAGGCAGGTCCGGTTGCAGAAAGCACAGCAGAAAGTCTCCTTGGGTGATGTTGTTTCCAAGTTGCAGTTCTTTCTGCGTTGTCGTTTCTCTTGAGACCCATTCGCGTGTCTTCTCGAAAGAGGCCGCATTGTGGATAGTGCGCCTCCATGTCTCCCGATGTGAGGCCAGGGTGGACCGTTGCTGGTGATCAATCTGGCCGAGCCTGAGATGTTGTTTCAGGGAGTCCTTATATCTCTTTTTGGGGGCGCCTCTCTTGCGCTGACCCCTGGCGAGGTCACCGTAGAGTAGTATCTTTGAGAGGCGGTGGTCCTC
>JARBWK010000137.1:0-60982 GCA_030556195.1 Anolis apletophallus | reverse complement strand
AAGTGGATAAAGGCTCTAGTAAACAAGTTCCAAAGTTTTGAAGATAAGATATCTTTATTTACTGATTCTCAATCTTGTATAGCAATATCAAATGCTGAAGGATTAAAGCAGAGAACAAAATATATTGGGGTAAGGGTACCAAAATGTTAGAAAGTTAGTACAGGATGGTTTTATTAATCCTGTGTAGGTCCAGTCAGATGATAATATGGTTGATATGTTTACAAAAGCATTGACTAATTGTAAATTAAATGTATTTTGTAAGAAGATATTGTTATTATAATTAATGTGTGTACTTGTGTTGCTCATGAAGGAGGAGTGTCAGATTATTGCATTTTGAATGGCAATTCATGAGTCAACACAAGATGTATTATTGCAGTTTGAGATGACCTGCGGTGTGGCGTGCTTGACACCAGATGGCGCTGTTTCAAGACTGCTGAATGGAACTTTGAGGAGTTTCAGTTGAAAGTGACAGTTGGGATCTGACAGTTGGTTTTAGATATCTGTGAGGAAAGGATGTTTAGATAGGTAGCTCTGATGGCTGTTGTTTTTCGATGTTTTGCCAGTTATTGTTAAATACAATTCAATACAAAGTTATATATTTACCAGTGAATTGTAAGTGAGAGTTTCATTATTCACACGAACAGAGACTGGAGGTTTTTTGGGCCGATGAGGAATTAAACTTCTATATTTCTGTTGCCTATCCGCTGTGACATAAATACTCGACGCCGAAGAATTGGGACAATGTGGAGAAACTAAATCCCAATAATGGTGCCGTTCCATCCAATTTAAACTATTTGCCTTTCTCAGTGGAAAATACACAAAGGAGACATGACCCCAAGAGCAGCACTCCTTTCCAAGTAACTTAATTAGGCATATTGCCAGGGGCAGATGCATGATGCGGAGTACTCCATATTGAACTTTTCCTCCCACCAACCAGGAACTCTTATGTCCTGGATTACGGCACAAACTCAGGCATTTCAGGTATGAAAACCCGGTATTGTGTGGACAAGCAACACCAGAGTGTGGTTCACGTGGCAAAAATAGCTCATGAAGAAGAACAGGCAATTTATGAAATGTTGGAGCAGTTTGACCCTTCTCCTCTTCTAGCTTAGTCTATTGGGTGCTAATGCCATTTTGCACTTTGAATGCCATTTGCAGCAGTTGAAATAAGGATGAGGACGGAAGGGGAAAGCAGGGCAAGGAGACAGAAAGTGGTATGTTTTAAAAGCAGCAGAGAAAGTGGCACAAACAAGAGATGACTTATTGGGAGTCTTGGAACAGGACAGTTAGAAAAATATGCAGCCTTCCTCATACTTCTTACAACCTTTGCTACTTTTCTTTTCTTTTCCAGCCACATTTTCTCCATCCTGTTTTTGATTCCCTTCCTTCCTTTACCTTCCTTCATCTTCCTGCTTTCTTTTTGTTTCCTTCCTTCCTTCCTTCCTTCCTTCCTTCCTTCCTTCCTTCCTTCCTTATTTTCCATGTATGACTACTTTCTTCATGGCCTTCCCATGACCTTCTAGTTCTTCCTGGCTCTGGCCCCAGAGTAAACGAATATCATAAGGCACCTGTCCAATTCAGATTGATGTTATTCCTTTTCTGCATATTTTTCTAATCTGGGGGTAGAATGCAATCATCCGTGGCAAAGCTCACCTCTATTCTTCTACTAAACAGGAAGCTACCTGGTCCTTGGCCAGTATTCATCTTGATTTCCATTTGCCAAAAGACCATTTATTTGTCTTTTTAATGGGAGCAGCCACTTCAGGAGGAAGGGTAGGGCGGCAAGGCTGGTGGAAGCTGGCACAAGTTAAATATCATCCTCCGTGACCAGCGGAGCTGCAAAATAAACGGAGCTCCTTGCTTGGTGCTCAACGTCAAGGCAGAGGAACCGAGCTCCAGCAATAAGGCTCTTAAGTACAACGTCCGGGTAGTGACAGGCAACTTTGTCTCTTCGGCCACCCTTGACTCCATTTGCATCACTTTGGTGGGCACCGAAGGTGAGAGCCCCAAAACTGCCTTAGACAACTGGGGCGTGGACTTCTATGTTGGAGCGGTGAGTGTGGAAAAGATGGTCCATTTGGGACAGAGAGAAAGCTGGGACTTAATCTTAAAGAGCACTAGCCGTCCCCTGCCAGGCGTTGCTGTGGCCAAGTCTGGTGATCTGGGAAAAAAATAATGAGAAAGTGTTGGTTATGCTTGTGGGTAAACAGTATTTCTTGCTGTTTCTTTGTCAGTATTGATGTAGAGCAGGGGTGCTCATTAGGTAGATCGTGATCTACTGGTAGATCTCGAAGGGTGACCTGGTAGATCCCAGGCAGATCGCAGGCACAGTGTGTATGGCTCCTATGCCATTTGTGAGGAATGCTCAGGGGCTTATTATACTCACATTTAGTTGAATTCAATCTTAAAATGTATTATATGGCTCTCATTGAAATAAATTTCCTAATATTTTGCATTTATAGCTCTCTGAGTAGTGGGTAGGTAGATCTTTGGGACTTGGTTGTTTTATAAGTAGCTCACACGCTGGAAAAGTGTGAGCACCCCTGATGTAGAGATTGTCCGGTTTTCCTACTCTGGAACATGCAACATAGAATTGTCCTCCTCTACGGTTCCATTTTAGCGGGAAGCCTTAGCATTGAACAGTTGTGTTGTTAAAGTGTGAAGTATGGAACCCTGCGCAGATGGTCAGTCAATGTGACTTAAGCAACGTGCAGTCATTGAATTCTTGACAGCAGAAGGTGTCACCCCAAAGGGGATTCATCCGAGAATGCAAGCTGTTTATGGCTATTGTTCTGATGTGAGTTGTGATGCCCCCTATGGGGCTGTATTTATCTGCATTTGGTTTGCCATGGACCTGCATGGACCCTTTGTTCTATATCTTCTTTGTTGGCCATGTGCGTCTTTGTCTTGGCCATGTGGTCACTCGGATGGGGCTGCTTCCTGGCTCCATACCTGGTGTCTCCGCCCTCAACACCCTTTTCCAGAGTCTATTTAAGGGGCCGGACGTCCCCTCCGCCCTAATTCCAAAGATCTCATGGATGAAGCAAGGCTGGAACCTAAGCTTGCTGGAACATAGCATTCTTAGTTCACCTACCGAGTCTACCTGCACTCTCAACCAAGCTGCAGTGCATAGGGGGACCTGGCCTCAACAGAGACTGCAGATTTTGGAGGTTTTACAGGACTTTGTGGGCCTTCAAAGACCAGAGAGGAACAGGACACCTGGGATCCAAAGAGAGGTACCTTCGTTTGCATGAGGCAAACGAACGCTTTCCCTTTGTTTAAAGGACTCTTTGCAACCAACCAAGCATTTTGGGCCACCAGCATTTTCCACTGGTTGTTATCCAATAAATCCTGTTTTGGTTCACTATTTCTGAGTCTAGCACACATTATTATAGAGATCCTGGGTCACCCTGCATGTGGGAAGGCTCTATACTCTACCTTCAGGGCAGGCATGTAGCCAGGGGGCTAAGGGGGATTCAGCCCCGAAATTCTCAGTGTGGTCCGCGAAAAGGCCTTACTGGTACATTATTTAAACTGTTATGTTAATTCATATCATGATCTGATCACCATGCTCATTATATCCCACATTAATGGGGTTATTGGGATAACAATACAAAAGGTTTGCTAGGGTAGACCCTCTTCCACCCAGTCTCAGCCCCCGAAGCAAACTCACCCCGAATCAAAATCCTGGCTACTGCCCTGCTTCAGGGTCATAGCTTGCAACGTCCATCCTTTTAAAGCCCCTTTTTGACCCGGGAGGCAGAAGATGAGTACTATGCATCGTTGGGCAAGTAAGTTTAAAGGTGTTGAGGTGTGAACATCTGACTTGTGTGACAAAGAGTTGGACGTCCTGTGACAGCAACCACCGAGTTTCGCAAGCAAAAGGTTGACAGATTGATTCAGGATGATCGTCGTATCACTCAGAGGGAAATTTAAAGCATATTCGGCATTTTACAAGAACGTGTGGGTCACATTATTGCTTTGCTTGGCTATTGGGAGATCTGTGCATGATGGGCACACAGCAGAACTTCAGAGACTGGATCTCAACACCGTACAGCATCCCCCATTCTGCAGGGACATCATGATGCTTCTGATGAAGATGTTGAGCGAACTGTGAGATGCTAGTTGCGGAAACAGAGTTTCGACTTCTTCCGTGACGACTTCAGAAAACTTGTTCATTCTTGGCAGAAATGTATCTAATTGTCTGGTGATTATGTGGAAAAGTGAATAGTGGTAGTTAACGAACATATTCTAAGGATTATTTCTGCATTTGATTTATTAAAATATTCCCATCCAAACCCAAGTAACAAAGGTGGAGGCATTACTTTTCATTCACCCTCGTATTCTTTCCTTTGCCATATATTTATAAATCAACCATTAATCAAATTTATATATCCCAAAATTCCATCTTGCTTTCAGTTGGGCCAGATTTAATGCCCTTAAATCAGCCATACTAGAGGGTAGATACAAAGGGACTGATTATGAACACAGAGTTTGCCCTTGCGGGGAGGATAAAATTGAAACTGTAATACATGTACTTTTTATCTGCACAATTTACAGGGATGATAGACTAAGGTTAATAATATCCCGTCTACTCACCAAATGGCCAGGAAGAACCCTAAATTGGTACTGTACTTATATACTGTTCGATCTTGACAAAAGAGTAACGGAACAGGTGACCAAATTTCTCTTTGCAGCGGCAAAAAGCCGCAAGTGCTTCATGAATAACCTGTAAACTCCAAGAGTGTAACAAAGAGTTTCTATCGGCATTACTTCGCGAACAAAGATTCTTAGGAAGGACTCATCCCACACTTTTTACAAGCGCGTTAATGACTAAAAATACCAATTTGAGATAGGCAAGTTTAGTTGCAGAAAGCACAGCAGAAAGTCTCCTTGGGTGATGTTGTTTCCAAGTTGCGGTTCTTTCTGCGTTGTCGTTTCTCTTCGAGACCCATTCGGCCTATCTTCTCAAAAGAGGCCGCAGCATTGTGGATAGTGCATCTCCATGCCTCCCGATGTGAGGCCAGGGTGGACCATTGTTGGTGATCAATCTGGCTGAGCCTGAGATGTTGTTTCAGGGAGTCCTTATATCTCTTTTTGGGGGCACCTCTCTTGCGCTGACCCGTGCCGAGTTCTCCATAGAGTAGTATCTTTGGGAGGTGGTGGTCCTCCATCCTAGAGACGTGCCCTGCCCAGCGCAGCTGTGTTCTCAATAGCATGGCCTCAACGCTGGTGATCCCTGCTTGCTCAAGGACAGCAACATTTGACACATAGCGGTCCAGTGTATATTTAGGATTGTGTGAAGACAGTGCTGATGAAAGCGTTTGAGGAGTCATAGGTGTTGGTGATAGGTGACCATTGTTTCAAACCCATAGAGGAGAATAGGCAGTACAATAGCTCTGTACACACTGATTTTGGTGCTTTGCCACAGGTGCTTGTTGCTCCAGACTTTTGTGAAGCCTTCCAAATACACTACATGCCTTTGATAATCTGTGATCGATCTCTTTGTCAATCTTGGCATCTGAAGAGGTGATGCTTCCGAGGTAGGTGAACTGCTGAACGGACTTAAGCACAGATTTGCCTATGCTGACGTGAGGATGATGGTGTTCTTCCTGTGGTGCGGGCTGGTATAGGACTTCCGTTTTCTTCAGGCTGACTTCCAGCTCAAACAGCTCTGCAGCTGCTGCAAAGAGTACTCAGAACACTTATTATTAATTGGCAATCGGTTCCTGCTTTAAATTATAAAGACAGTCATTCAACTGATAGCAAATGGTGATACTTGTTTTTATTCATCTTAACCCAAATGTGATGTTATTAATTTCTTAAATGTTGCATTCCATTGTTCTACTTTCACCTGATTTAGCTGATGGTTTGTTGACCGAAATAAAGTCTACTGACTGACTGACTGACTTAAAGGAAGGTCGACCCCAATTCTTTGAGTTCTTTCAGATCTTAGACAAAATTTCATCATGCTTTTTAACATTTACACAAAATTGCTGGAAGAGATCATCCGGAGTCAAGGGGCAGGGTGCTATCAGTATGCTAGTGACACCCAAATATATTAATCCATTCCTTCAGAAACAGCTTTAGCTAAAGATAACATGTCTGTGTGAATGCCTGGAGGAGGTAATGGGCTGGATGAGGAAAAAGCTCCGTTTATTCTGCAGCTCAGCTGGCCAGTGGCCACGGAGGATGATATTTAACGTGCCAGCTTCCACCAGCCTTGCCGCCCTACCCTTCCTCCTGAAGTGGCCACTCCTGATATCGAGGTGACCCCACCCTTACCCAGGGTTCTGTGAAAGATAGTCAAAAACGCCCTTATGATCTATACATCCCAAAGTCCTGCGCCCTGGGGGGGGGTTGCCTTGTGCTAATCCCAAGGAACCCCACAAAGGCAAGATGGCCTTGCCTGGCCCAGGACGGCTTGGGATCTGTAGTTCCCTTTACCTCCAAGGACTCATTTTCATGAACTTTTCCCAAATCCAGTGCAACAAAGACTCCCTCCCCGCCCCCACTTTTCTGCACTCAGTTTTGCTCCATGATCATCCCATGGATCTATAGTTCACTAAGTACCAAAGACCTTCCATAAGCTAGAACCAAGCACTCTATCCCATTGTTTTGCTGCCCAATAAAAGAAAAAAAACCTATGAACTTTCATACTTATGGACTTATGGATTTTCTCTTCCTGGACTTTATCTAAAGACTTCTGCCTACATCAATTGAACCCCTGAAGCCCCCCTTTCCCCTGTCTCCTTTCAAGGGACGTTTTCATGGATTCTAAAGCTCAGATCTCCCCAATACTCGCTAGACTCCTCTTCAGTGAAAGATAAAGGAAAATGAAATGATCTAAATGATGCTTTTCATTGTATTTTTTCCCTACATGTCCCCTTTCCCCCATGTATGTATTTTTAAAAGCTAAGGCCTGCATTTTTTCAGGGATTAGTTGAGGAGAGAAACGCAACAGGCACAACAGTAGAGCACTCCCGCTGGCGTCTCCCTACCCTAAAGTTGTATCCTTATGCAAATGAGGGCGAGCAGCCATTGGTTGCGGCCAAGGCCGGACTGGTGAGTCATCGCCTGATGCCTGCCCCATACTAGCATTTGTATTTGTTTCAACATTTCTTTTTGGGTCCGTGATCTGTGCCCCCCTCAGCTTGTGCCCCTAGGCCATGGCCTAGGTTGGCCTTATGGGTAATCTGGGTCTGCTAGTCACTCAGGCAAATATATTATTATGTTGATGTTTGTTTATACCCCGCTTTTTGTCTCCACAAAAGAAACTCAAATAGGAGGAATCTCGGTGTGAAACACTGCCTTCCAAAGTTTGTGTGTGTGCTTCTTGCTAGTTGTACTTTGTGTGTGTGTGTGTTACTGGAATAGGATATTTGATGCCACTATTACAACTGATTCTCACATAGGCTCATTCCAGGAGTGCATATGACAAATGAGGTTTACTATTCATTGCACAGTCAAGGGCCAAGGCATTTAAGGGAAATCTCAAATATCTCCAGGCTATAAGCCTCTATAAGTTTTACAACAATACAATTAATATGTCCTGCAATTGATTAACAGGTGAAATATAAATGCATTTTTGGAAGTTATAGCTGGGTTATATGAAAGGTGCAATTTGTCATTTGGCTCAGCCATTATTTTCCCATCTTTCTCCCATTATTTTACCTAATTCTTACTTAAAGGAAGGTCGACCCCAGTTCTTTCAGATCTTAGACAAAATTTCATTTAGCTTTTTAACATTTGCACGAAATTGCTGGAAGAGATCATCCGGAGTCATGGGGCAGGGTGCTATCAGTATGCTAGTGACACCCAAATATATTAATCCATTCCTTCAGAAACAGCTTCAGCTAAATATAACATGTATGTGTGAAAGCCTGGAAGAGGTGATGGGCTGGATGAGGAAAACCACATTGAAACTGAATCCAGATAAGGCCGAGGTGCTTTCCATCAAGAGTACTCATCTGGGGATGGAGGTGTATCAACCAGTCCTGGATGGGATCCCAGTCCCCCTGAAAGACTGTACCCACACCTTGGGACAAGAGATCATGGATCCGTCCCTCCAAATATCAGCCCAACTTTGGCTGATCTACCAGCAGCACCCCTTCCTCTTTTTTTTTTGAATCCTAGTCTGCTTTATTGTAACCTTGGTGATGAGTATATTATGCCAGATTTTCAGCAATCCTTGACTGTGCAATGAATAGTAAACATCATTTGTCACATGCACTCCTGGAATGAGCCTATGAGAGAATCAGTTGTAATAGTGGCATCAAATATCCTATTCCAGTAACACACACACACACACAAAGTACAACTAGCAAGAAGCGCACACACAAACTTTGGAAGGCAATGTTTCACACCGAGATTCCTCTTCTTTGAGTTTCCTTTGTGGAGACCAAAAGCGGGGTATAAACAAACATCAACATAATAATATATTTGCCTGAGTGACTAGAGAAGGGGATCCAATATCTGAGATGGAGAACCAGACCCTGGCATTAGCAAGCTCCACCTTGGTCTCTGTCACAAAACTGCAAGGCACATTGGGACAACGCAAAATTGAGTTCAGAAAAGTGTGTGTGTGTGTGTGGGGGGGGGGATGACTTTGTTGCACTGGATTTGGGAAAAGTTTGTGAAAATGAGTCCTTGGAGGTAGAAGTGAACTACAGATCCCGAGCCGTCCTGGGCCAGGCAAGGCCATCTTGCCTTCATGGGCTTCCTTGGGATTAGCACAAGGCAACCCCCGCCAAGGGCGCAGGACTTAGGGATGTATAGATCATATGGGCATTTTTGACTATCTTTCACAGAACCCTGGGTAAGGGTGGGGTCACCTCGATATCAGGAGCAGCCACTTCAGGAGAAAGGGTAGGGTGGCAAGGCTGGTGGAAGCTGGCATAAGTTAAATATCATCCTCCGTGGCCAGCGGAGCTGCAAAATAAACGGAGCTCCTTGCTTGGTGCTCAACGTCAAGGCAGCGTAACCGAGCTCCAGCAATATGGCTCTTAAGTACAACGTCCGGGTAGTGACAGGCAACTTTCTCTTTTCGGCCACCATTGACTCCATTTCCATCACTTTGGTGGGCACCGAAGGTGAGAGCCCCAAAACTGCCTTAGACAACTGGGGCGTGGACTTCTATGTTGGAGCGGTGAGTGTGGAAAAGATGGTCCATTTGGGACAGAGAGAAAGCTGGGACTTAATCTTAAAGAGCACTAGCCGTCCCCTGCCAGGCGTTGCTGTGGCCAAGTCTGGTGATCTGGGAAAAAAATAATGAGAAAGCGTTGGTTTGTAATATATGTAATTTCTTTATGCTTGTGGGTAAACAGTATTTCTTGCTGTTTCTTTGTCAGTGTTAATGTAGAGATTGTCTGGTTTTCCTACTCTGGAACATGCAACATAGAATCGTCCTTCTTTAGGGGTCCCTTTCAAATCTATGATACTGTATCTCTCTGTGTGTGAATCATATCTATCTATCTATATCTATGGCTTGATGGCTCTTTGTCAGGAGGGCTTTGATTACGTCTTCTTGCCCTGGTGAAGGGAGTTGGACTGAATGGCTTTAAGTATTTTGTGTTCGTCATGGGGGTTCTGTGTGGCAATTTTGGCAGAATTCTATTGTTGGTGGGGTTCAGAATGCTCTTTGATTGCAGGTGAACTATAAATGCCAGTAACTACAACTCACAAATGTCAAGGACTATCCCCCCCCCCCCAAAAAAAAAACTCCATCTGTGTTCATATTTGGGCATATGCGTTCCCTGGATGTAGGTGAACTGGTTTACTGAGGAGTTGGCAGCAATGAAGCGAAAAAAGAGGAGGCTAGAGTGCGTGTGGCGTCGGAAGCGGAGCAGATCAGCTCATGCGCGCCTGGTCTCCTTTTAGAGGACCTATGACGCAGCAACAAAAGCAGCACAAAAACTTCTATTGCGGCCAAGGTGGCGCGCGAAGAACTGTCCAGCGGAACTGTTCGAGTCGTCAGGGGTCTTTTAAATCCGCCGCAGTGCGAGATCCTCGACGGCTCGGCGGTACGCTGTGAAGAATTTGCCAAGGTCTTCGCGGATAAAGTGGCACTGATCCGTTCCGATTTCGATACTACTGTAACGGCAGTCTCTGAGGATGTGACACGAGCACCTGCTTGTCAGGTTTTAATGGATTCGTTTCCATTGGTTCAGCTCGAGGATGTGGACAAGATCCTTGGAGAAGCGAGACCCATCACATGCATCCTAGACCCCTGCCCATCCTGGCTGATCAAGGAAGCCAGAGGGGTTTGGCAGAGTGGGTGAAGGTGGTGGTTAATGCCTCCCCTTCGGGAAGGCATCATTCCAGCCAGCTTAAAGCAAGCTGTTATAAAACCGCTGTTGAAGAAACCATCACTGGACCCCACTCAATTAGTGAACTGTCGGCCAGTTTCCAATCTCCCCTATTTGGGCAAAGTCATGGAACATGTGGTGGCTTCACAACTCCAGGGGTTCTTGGTAGACACTGATTATCTTGATCCGGCACAGTCTGGCTTTAGGCCGGGACATGGGACTGAAACAGCCTTGGTCGCCTTGGTAGATGATCTACGGGAACTTGACAGGGGAGTGTGTCCCTGTTGGTTCTGCTGGACCTCTCAGCGGCTTTCGACACCGTTGACCACGGTATCCTTCTGGGTCGCCTTGCAGTTATGGGGCTTGGGGGTACTGCTTTGCAGTGGCTCCAATCCTTCTGGAAGGTCGTACCCAGAAGGGGTCATTGGGTGACACCTGTTCGGCTCCACAGCCGTTGTCCTGTGGAGTCCCTCAGGGTTCAGTACTGTCCCCGATGTTGTTTAACATCTACATGAAACCGCTGGGAGAGATCATTCGGGAGTTTCGGAGTAAGGTGTTATCTGTACGCAGATGACGTCCAGATCTGTCACTCCTTCCCACCTGTCACCAAGGAGGCTGTCCAGACTTTGAACCGGTGCTTGGCTGCTGTGTCGGACTGGATGAGGGCTAGCAAATTGAAACTAAATCCAGACAAGACAGAGGTCCTCCTGGTCAGTCGTAAGGCCGAACAGGGCATAGGGTTACAGCCTGTGTTGGATGGGGTTACACTCCCCCTGAAGACGCAGGTTCGCAGCTTGGGAGTGATCCTGGACTCATCGCTGAGCCTGGAACCCCAGGTCTCGGCGGTGGCCAAGGAAGCTTTTTGCACAGTTGAGACTCGTGCGCCAGCTGCGCCCGTACCTTGGGAAGTCTGATCTGGCTACGGTCGTCCACGCTCTGGTCACATCCCGAATAGATTACTGCAACGCACTCTACGTGGGGCTGCCTTTGAAGACAGTTCGGAAATTGCAATTAGTTCAGAGGGCGGCAGCCAGATTACTAACGGGAGCTACATACAGGGAGCACTCCACCCCCTGTTGTGTCAGCTCCACTGGCTGCCTGTCCAATTCCGAGCTCAATTCAAAGTGCTGGTTTTGACCTTTAAAGCTCTATACGGTTCTGGCCCAGCTTACTTATCAGCCGCTACGTCCCACCTCGCAATCTAAGATCATCCGGGGAGGCCCTGCTCTCGCTCCCGCCGACTTCTCAAATGCGGTTGGTGGGGACGAGGGACAGGGCCTTCTCGGTGGTGGCTCCCCGCCTGTGGAATGCGCTCCCTATTGAGGTACGGTCCACCTCATCCCTCCTGGCATTCAGGAAAAGGTAAAATCCTGGCTTTGGGACCAGGCGTTTGCACACCAGCACTAGGCAGCATGTTAGATGGGGATTTTAATGGAATGGATGAAGAGGGTCAATGTTTTTATGGATTGAATATTGTTTTAACTTGGAATGACTGTGTATGATGCTGTTGAAACCGTATTTTAATGCATCTTAATGTATTTTAATTGTTGTGGGGTTTTGGGGTTTTATGCTGTTGTGATGTGGGCATCGAATTGTGCTGTACTGTAAGCCACTCTGAGTCCCCCCTCGGGGGTTGAGAAAAGCGGGGTAAAATCTTGAAAAATAAATAAAATAAAATTAAATTAAAAACCCCCAAAGTCAAGGTCAATGCCCATCAATGCCCATGTTGGTCATGGGAGTGCTATGTGCCATGTTTGGTTCAATTCTATCATTGGTGGAGTTCAGAATGTTCTTTGATTGTAGATTACCCATAAATCCCAGCAACTATAACTCCCAAATGACAAAATCAATTTTTTGAGTGATGGTCACTTCTTGGGTTAGTAGGGGTTTTGTGGCCAAATTTGGCGGCAATTAGTTCAGTGGTTTTTGAGTTATGTTAATCCCACAAACAAACATTGCATTTTTATTTATATGGATTATGGCCTTTTCTTTCTCTCTGTCTTTATTATGAAAATTTGTGCTGTAACCTAATGTCTCCCTATGGGACATTCATAGGGAGACATTTGTGGCCTGCATAAATAGTGCCTAGATCCAGAGAAGTCATGCTACCCCTCTGTTCTGCCTTGGTCAAACCACACCTGGAATCACACTGTGTCCAATTCTGGGCACTGCAGTTGAAGGGAGATGTTGACTCAAAGCTGGCATGTGTCCAAAGGAGGGCAAATAAAATGGTCAAGGGTTGGAGAGCAAGTCCTATGAGGAGCGGCTTAAAGAGCTGGGCATGTTTAGCCTGAAGAAGAGAAGGTTGAGAGGAGGCATGATGAGGGACATGTATAAATATGTAAGGGGAAGTCACAGGGGAAGGAGCAAGCTTGGTTTTTTTTTCTGCCCTGGAGGCTAGTATGCAGAACAATGGCTTGAAACTACAGGAAAGGAGATTCCACCTGAACATGAGGAAGAACTTCCTGACTGTGAGAGCTGTTCAGCAGTGGGACTCTCTGCCCCGGCGTGTGGTGGAGGCTTCTTCTTTGGAGGTTTTGAAACAGAGGCTGAATGGCCATCTATTGGAGGTGCTTTGAACGTGATTTTCCTGCTTCTTGGCAGGGTTTGGACTGGATGTCCCACGAGGCCTCTTCCAACTCAATGATTTTATGATTTTACCATTTTACAGGTGGATAAACTTAGTCAAGGAAGTCATATCCTTGTGTTTGCAAGATCAGAGCAGGATTGTTGACAGCAGGGTGATCTGAAGGTCTCCAATTCATGAATGCTAACTAGCTTGTCTCGAGTGGGATTGGGAGCATACCTGTCTATGAATCTCTGTGATTTCCAACCCCACTCTATAGTATGTTGGGTTCGGAATGGATTCAATGGTGTTGGTTCGTATCCATGGGTTCCTGTAAGTTCAGTCTGGCCAAGAACATGTTCCACACAGATAGGGGAGACCTACTGCACTAAATTCCTTCTGATATCTGTTATCTATCATCTTATGGAGAGAAGCAATGTAGCTTCTCCAGGAGGGCATTTCCAGGACCTTGGAGCATCCATTAAGAAGGACCCATTTTTGTACCTGTAAGATTGGTGGAGGATAGAGAAGAACCTCTCAACCCATTCTCCACCCATGGAGCTCCCAATTCAGGTTGCCAGAGTGAAATCTGGAGAGGGCTTCTACTCCTTTGATGGTTGTGTAGAAGTTGAAATTTCAGCAGGCACTGCGTGGCAGCTATCAGCTAATATACAACGCCAGCTACTATTCCTTCTTCTGCAGTTGGAGAAGCCTTCAACCATTCCCATTCCAGATGCCCCACTCCCAATTCACATGTAATGTGTACTTTTGTAGGCAATGGTTTTTAGCCAGAGCTGAAATGTGGCTAATTGTCATCTATTGTTATCTAGGGCCTCCTTGGGTGATTTACTTACTTTTCTCTTACAGGTGAGTGATTACAAAGTCTCCTGCCAGCGTGACCTGGGAGAAATTGTGCTCCTGCGTCTCCACAAGCAAATCAAACTCTCCCTCATCCCCACAAGTTGGTATTGCAGTTGTATCACTGTGACGTCTCCAAAAGGGGTGGCCTACCATTTCCCCTGCTACCAGTGGATGGAAGGGTTTGGGTCTTTGGAGCTGCGGGAGGGGACGGGTAAGTCATTGTCTGGGGAGGGAAAGAGGAAAATTTTCCAAAAGTGTATTCTTTACTCAGCAAGAGTTGTTTTTGCACATGTGTTTTTGCATAGACACATGTTTGGCAAAAAAATAAATAAATCCCAAAGTGCAAAAATCACTTGCAAATCAGCATAAAGTCTTGTCATCTTATCCAGCAGGAGGAATGCCTTTGACATGTTTCTCACATTATGTGAATGGAATAGTAAGTAAGATTTACATCCTTATTGGATATTGTCTAGCCCCTGAATAATACACATTGTCAGGAAGCATGATGGATAAAAGATGCTAGGATACTCAGCCTTTGCTTGTGGTGTTTGCTGAAAACATCTGACTCATCAGTGTAGTAAATATGACAAGAATGCAGAAGCTGGATCGGTCCTGAAGACTGTCCAACTTTGTGACCTCAAGGAGATTCAGATTGGTATTCATCTTGGGACAACCTTCTAATAGGCAAGTGGCTTTTAGCATCCTTCCCAGCCTCATAGCCAAATATAAATAGAGATCCAGTGGCATTAGAAGGTTGGTGCTGTGCTGAGTATACCATGCTAGATACCTTATGGTGGTCCAAGAATGCCAAAGTGACCAGGAACTTGATCTACTCAGTCAATTGACCAAATACCAATGCTGCTTAGAGTTGGGTTGTTGTAGGTTTTTCAAGCTATATGGCCATGTTCTAGAAGCATTATCTCTTGACATTTCTCCTGCATCTATGGCAGGCATCCTCAGAGGTGGTGAGGTCTCCTTTGAGGATGCTTGCCATAGATGAAGGCGAAACCTCAGAAGGGAATGCTTCTAGAATATGGCCATATAGCCCAAAAAACCTACAACAACCCAGTGATTCCAGCGATGAAAGCCTTCAACAATAACTGCTTAGAGTTGTTTCCTGGGAAGAGCAACCTTCTGATAGCAACCTGCATATGCAGGATGGGTCTCACTTGGGCAGTTCAGTCTCCTTTGTACAGCTCCATCCTTTATAATTGTTGGGCTCCACCTTCAAATCGATGGGGATTGGGCAGAGCCTCAGCTAAAGTGGACCTATTATTTATTCAAGAAGATCTGGAGTGTCGATCGTGGTATCATCAGAGCAGGATTTGTTGTTGAGGGTTCAGTCTTTCCCCCTTCTGCCAAGAAATGCCAAAACCTATCCTGTCAAGGCGGTGATGCTTTTTGTGCAGTAGACCAGTGTTTCCCAACTGGTGTGACACGGCACACTAGTGTGCCGTGAGCGATCATGAGGTGTGCCTTGGGAAACCTCCCCGGAGCAGAGCGAGGAGGCCGCGCGTGTATCTTTTTTCCAGCAGAGAGAAAATAAAGGTAGCGCGAGCCTCTGCGCGAAGGCTGGCTGCTTAGCAAGGTGGCCGAGGCACAATCCCGTGGCTTCTCTCTCTCTCTCTCTCTCTCTCTCTCTATTTGGCCCGTGCGCTCCTCTCGGGGCCGCGCACGCGCTCCTGCCAGTCTCTGCCCTAATGCGGGAGAGTCTGCAAGGGGAGGCGCTGCAGAAAGGATGGGAGCTGCGCAGGGAGGAGGCAGAGGTGGTGGGGTCAGCGGCAGAGTCGGCGGCAGCAGCAGCTTCAGAGGCCGAGACCGGGAGGTTTGCTAGCCGTCGGACGGGATGAGGAGGCAGCTGTGAGCCCTGCCCTGCAGAGTCTGCGAGTGAGGAAGGGAGACGGTGAGGGACAGAGAGAGAGAGAGAGAGAGAGAGAGAGAGAGAGAGAGAGAGAGAGAGAGAGAGAGACGGGCGCAGCGGGGGCCTTGCAGGGGCCTCCGCTCCATCCACCCGTTTTCTCCTCCTGTTGCATCTCCCTCTTGCTGTGCCTTTGGCCCCCACCATAGTCCGACTGCTGACCCTTCTTCCCTTGATGGTTCCATCCTTGCTTGCTTTCAGAGTTGCTTTCTGAAGCCCCTGCTAGCATTACCCTGCTGGGAGCAATAGTCCTGAAACCCAGCCTCCCCTTCCTTTCCTGGGGGAGCTATAACTCCCAGCAACTACAACTCCCAAATGACAAAATCAATTTTTTTACTGATGGTCCCTCCTTTGGTTAGTATTAGTATGTTTTCTGCCAAATTTGGCAGCAATTTGTCCAGTGGTTTTTGAGTTATGTTAATCCCACGAATGAACATTACATAGATATAGATATATAGAGAGAGCACAACAGCGCAGGCAGAAAAGCAAACATCATAGGGAAGCATGTTTGTTTGTAGAAGGGTGAACATTAGGAAGAACTTCCTGACTGTGAGAGCTGTTCAGCAGTGGAACTCTCTGCCTCAGAGTGTACTTCCATCATTAACTATATGTATTACTGTGTCATTTTGGTTGATGGTGTGCCCCAGGATTTTGTAAATGTAAAAAATGTGCCGCAGTTCAAAAATGGTTGAAAAACACTGCTGTAGACCACCCGTTGCATCCATTTATCACCCATAAAGATTACCTTCCAGTTGTGACATGTGTTGGGTTTTGGTACAATATGAAATTGTTTATGGAATGGCTGGAATTCCAAGTGATCCTATCTCAGATCAGCCATGATGAGTGAAACCAAGAGGCTCCAACAACATCTTCTGTGCTTGTTCCTTCAGCGAAAACCCCTGCCATGGATACTCTACCTTTACTCAAAGAGTTCCGGATTAAGGAGGTTGAGATAAGACAGAGTGATTACAAGTAAGTCAGTCTAAACCTATGAGATGGGATATTGTGAACCAGCTAACAGTCAGATCCAGACATTGCTTCAGATAATTAAAAAAACACCTTCCTTCTGTTGATTCTTGTGCTCTGTTCCAAGCCAGGAACCTGTCTGATTTGGCAGGGAAAGAGAAATGCCTGCGTTGCCAATGGCACTTGTATTTCCTACAATGGCTTTGTGTATCACTTTATGGTCATATCTCTGTGATCCTTTGCTTGTTCGTCCTGGGATTTTAGTTGGGAGTCTTAGAAGTCTTGGCGGTCTAATATGCCACATCATTGGTTTGTGTGTTTGGGGAGGGTGTGGAGCAGTCCTAATTTTTTTTTTAAGTTGTTAGCATTGGGTTGTTGTAGGGCTTTCAGGGTGTATGGCCATGTTCTAGAAGCATTCTCTCCTGACGTTTCGCCTGCATCTGATATCGGAGGTGACCCCCCCTTTCCTGGGCTCTGTAAAAGATAGTCTAAAACCAAGGGATTCATAGTTTTTCCAAGAACACCAGGCTGGAAGTGATCCCTTAATCCCCTATCTCTCCTCCACGTGGGAACCTAAGGCTCTTCCCATGGCCCCATGGTCACACATGACAATGCCCCTGTAACCCACACTTTATGAATACACCCAGTTATTTTCCTTTTGCATTAGGAACTTTCTCAGGACCCTTATGGACTTTTGCTCACTCCCAAAGACTTTTTATGAACCTTGCAAAGTTTCCCCTCTTTCCACCCCAAGGACTCAAGACGCTTCTCCCCTGCGAGGGGCCTCATGGTTTATCACCCACATGCATTCCCAAAGACCCTTTCCTTTCTTTCCAGGCCCCCTTGGGTTATCTTTTATGAACCTAATAAACTGTGTATCTTTTTGGTGGGTAGACAGGAATGATCAGGATGGTATATTTTCCCCATAAATCTTAATGTATCTTCCCTCAAGTTTCCCCGACGTATGTCATATTGAAAATATGAAAGTGCCACTATTTGCCTAAGCCAGTCTGGGCGGGGCTTGCCAGCTGCATTCCTGAAGCCTGTGATTTAATCACCCATCCACAAGCTCTATTAGCATGAAAATAGCAAAAGCCAGCTCTTTCCAAATGGCCTGACCCCCTTGGACCAAAACTGGTTCTTGCCAATCTATGGCAAATTGGTCTCTGAGTTTAGTCTGCCAGTGAAGTCATGGGTTGATAGGTAAACCAATTTTCCATAACGAAAGAGACCATCTCTGTGGGTGTCGGAAACCCATATATGGTCACAGCATTTCCTTTGTTACCCTTCATCTTACTGAGACCCTGCAGCAATATATTAATCTGTGTCTATCAAACAGAGAAAAACACAGATGAGGATACCTGATCACCAAAGTTACGTTTATCGTCAACCAAAAGACAATAGAATTGCTCAGCTTGAGAACAGGAGGGTTCTTGCTGAACACTTGGACACTTGATCTACATATTTAATCCCATCAAAATGTTTTTCTGCCTTCATTGTTCTACTCATTGCCCGCCTCTTCGCCCTCATTGGCTGGAAACCGGAAGCACACTGAGCCCCCAATGGCTAAGATGCAGCCAGCCAGCAAGATTCCATCCAATCAACGCGAAGCCGGTCTGGGGGGCGGGAAGTGGAAAATTTGAATCTATAACCTTATAAAAAGTCATGTTTTTCCAATGTAACCTTTATGCCAGCATGGCGAATGATTGCGGCTGAGCATCTGTGGTGGAAAGAGGCTGTTTTTAATACCTTGCTGCCACCAAGGATTGTGGTGAGGTCTCGCCTTAGTCTCTAGGCTGGGCAAAGTGTCAGGGAACTTTATTAAAAACAAAACACGCTGCCACCATTCAGTCAGGGAGGTTTGAAACACTGGGAGGCAGGACTGGATGAACAAAACAGAGTTTCTTTTAACAACTTGTGGGAGATTCACAGGCACAGGAGCGTATTGGTTACAATGAAGTGTTGGAGCAGGTGGTTACTAAAAAACTTGTGCAAACTTAAACAAGTTACATTCAACGTAGCACCCCAGATAATACGGCTAAAGTATTATCTGCTGCCTACAACTACCTGACTCTGACTCTTCTCAGAGTCCTACAAAACCCAGCACAAAGCTGCTAACTGTCTAAAGAGCCTAACTGACCTTCTCTGTCAGAGACCAACCATCAACTCCCTTCCAGAGTTCCGTGGCCTCCCTAACTGCCTAACTGCTCACCAACTGTCAGTTTTTGAAGTTCTAACCGACAATTTACCCCTGGTGCCTGGCCCAACTGCCTACTGGCTCCCTAAGGTTCTATGCTCCCTTCCCTAGGCTATCTCTAACTCAGCCTAACTGGGAAACCTAACCTTAAAATGGCCGTTCATCCAAAACAGACCATTAACTGGCCAACCCACCAAAAAGGGCTTTTCCTCCTGGGCTTCTTCTGGCCCAAAATATAGGCAATTCGTCACAGCATCCTTTCCAGCTGGGATGAATAAACTCCTCGGTGGTACTCCTTCAACTTGGTGAGCTCTGTATTGGGAAATTCTAGGGAAATTGGGATTGGGCTTCCTTTCTCACCAGGGTTAATATGAATCCTCTTTGGTGGGTCTAGCTGGTCTGCCTTCATGGCAAGACTCCCAAATTCTGTTTGGTGACACATCTATGGCAGGCATCCTCAGTGGTTGTGAGGTTGTTGATGTTCATGATGGGAATGGGGATGATGCTCATGTTGATGTTCATGATGAGAATGGGGATGATGATCTGGTTCCTGGGATTTGGGGATGAGGGGTTGCTTGGGCCTGAATAGAGCTCAGAAGAGAGGCCTGAGCTGCTGCAAGACAATTCCCAAGGTCACGTGCTTGGGAAAGGCCTTTCACCACTTTTCCTTGAGCAGCTGTCTGAGAATGAAGTTGGTTTTGATTTACCAGGTGCAGGAGTTAACGATGAGAGCGAGCCCTTGAACAGAAAAAGGAGTTTTAGTAAACAGAGGCAGTTTGGGCAGCAGTTAAGGCGGTCAGCTCAGATTCAACAGAAGAAAGATAAGAAACCGAGACTAACAAAGAATGTTTTCCTTGCCATTTTGGAGTCAGGGAAGGGTTTATAATGATTTGTGGGAGACAATTGCTTCAGTTGAGGCAACGTCAGGATAACGGCAAGTTTATATTTCCTTTGCTCTGAGTTTTATTTGCCAAGATCATTTTTGCCTATGGGATTTGCTTCATGTCTTGCTCATGGATTCCAGTGCCCAGTTTCATGGATTTCTCTTAAATCTTTGTTTCTGTTTTCCTTTGTAGCTGATAGACTAAATTGGGTTTTTACTTTTACTGTGGATTACTTTTTACTGCTTTGGCTACATATACTGCTTGGTGATTTTACTCAGCTGGTGTGATGTTTAAGGTCAGAGGTGATTCTCCTCTGGAGTATGACACTGTGGTCCCTCTCCCTCCGTACAGGTGGAAGATATGGAACGAGGGCATCCCCGAGTGTCTGAATGTCTCATCCACATGTGAGCTGGAAAGGGATAGCACATTTTCCTTCGTCAAAGGCGCCCTAATTGTGGAACGTGCTGTAGGCGAGTGAGTTGTGTGCATGCAAAGAGGCGAAGGATTGTTCTAAATACTTTTAATTGACAAGCTGAATCTTCTATTAAACATTTCAAGTACTAATCAATGCATCGGGCCAGCAAATTGTTTATGAATGGAGTAAATGTGGAAATAAGCCATGTCACTAATAGCCTCCCCAAAAACACTCTCCTTTCCTACCACCTTTAGGACAATAGACCTCAAGCTGAGAGGTTACTCTGATAGCAAACGATCCTGGGGGAACCTGGAGGACATCAAGAAGGTTTTCGGCTTCCACAAGTCAGATACATCCAGTAAGCCCTGCTAAAATTCACATCTTGGAGACTGTCCTGATAGGAGTCCTATCTATAAAATGTCCCAGTTCCTCTCTTTTCTTCCCACTTTCCCCCTTTGTCATCAGCTTACTTCATTTGTTTCAAACTGAGTTCTGTGTGTCAAAGTAATTGGTACTCTTGATTTTTGGTAAATGGATGTTGTACGGTTGAATTCTTGTTTACTCTTCTAGAATACGTCACAGAACACTGGAAAGAAGATGCCTTCTTTGGGTACCAATTCCTGAACGGATTGAATCCAAAAATGATTCGGAAATGCACCAAAATCCCTCCAAATTTCCCCGTGACCCAGGAGATGGTGGCTAAGTCCCTTGGAGACAACACCACATTGGAGAAAGAGCTGAAGGTATTAAAGTGAATCAGGCACTTGGCAGTCTGGGGGCTTGTTCTGAGACAATGGGGAAGTTTCTTTTTTACACTGCATACACCTCCTGAAATTCACGCAGTGCCCATGCCACACTCTTCAACTGTCCCAATTTATTAGGGACTGTCTCAATTCATCCTCCGCTGTCCCACTTTTCCAGCTACACTTCATGCAACCTAGTTTCTCTGTCTTCCTCCCACTTTCCCACTTCCTTCTCCCATTGCTGCAAACTGAGTTGAAAGGGTAATTTGCACTCTACTAATTCAGCCGGGGGAAGGAGGGAGATGAGGGGAAGAGTCTTCCCAGTAGATTTTAGCAAAAGAAAACTGTTGAATGCAAATTAAAGAAAAAAGCTTTCCACTACATTAACTTGGGAAGTGTTGGGGGGTATGCTTGCTATTTGGGGATTTTGAGGATGCTAGTCCAAGAAAATCCATAAATCTCTTCAGATAACTGAAAGCGGCTCCTGGTGTTGGCAAACCCTTGTTTGAGTTTGAGTCTTACCTTCTCCTCCACAGAAGGGCAACATCTTCATTGTGGACTATCAGCTCCTGGAGGATGTCCCGGTTGGGTTGATCAATGGACGCCACCAGTATATTGCTGCCCCTTTGTGCCTGTTGTACCTCTCCCCGCGGAATTATCTCATGCCCTTGGCCATTCAGGTACTACATTTCCTTAGTTGGAAATTGAATTTTGTTTAGCAAAGTAACAAAGTGTGGCTCTCAAGGAGTCATTGGCAAAGGGGTTTTGTTTTACCCATGTATCTGCTATGATGTTTAAAGTGTTGTGTATCTGTTTTGTTTTCAAGCCTATCCTTATCTGCCTGCTTGAAACCACTTCATATATTAGGCGTCTTTCGTACATGACAGAAGCATATACAATGGAAATTGCTAGTTAAAGTATGCATGCATTCAGATTTCTTTGTCTCCCATATATGGAAAGGTTTGGCCATGTTTGCCATGATTTATGTGTGTGTTACTTATCTAAGAAAAATGAAACTTAAAATAAGTATAAAATGTCCGTAGCTGCATCAGGAGGGGGTTTGGGAGTTATTTATCAGGCGTACCTGACTCCTTGCCCTAGCTTTAATAAACTGTGCTTTTTCTTCACTCAAGAAAGGTTTCTCGATTGGTTCTTAGTTCCTTCATTTGGGGGCTCGTCTGGGATACAATTTCTCTATGTTGTTTTCCTGAGTTTCCTTTTTGACTCCAAAACCAAACCATGTTGGTAGTAGTAGGTTATGAACTTGGAATCTTACAAATAGCTTTACGTTTTCATATGCGCAGAGAATTTACATCCTGACTAACTCATGAAAAGATCAGGTAAAGTCTTAACTCACCACCTTTCAATGGAGGTGTGATAGAAGTCTAGAGATTAGAGGAGGAGCAGAGAGAGACATCAGAAGAGAAGCAAGACTGAGGAGATTACAGTTGCATCTATACAGCAGAATTAATGCAGTTTAATACCACTTTAACTGCCAGGGCTCAATGCTATGAACCTGTGAGATCAGTAGTTTGGTGAGGCACCAGGCCTCTTTGCTGAAGCAGGTTAAAGACTTATAAAACTTCAACTCTCATGATTCTGTAGCTGCCATGCCCTGTTCAGATGACCAAGGAGGAGGAGCTGCTGGATGTGGCGTTGGAGGACATGGAAGCAAGCAATACCTAGCAGCCTATCATGCCCAGCCCAGTCAGTGCTGAAAATGGGCAGATGGAAGTGCCAACAGCTAACGCAAGCAACTCACAGCAGTCTACAGAGGCTCCATTGCAGGCCTTATCTACATTGCCATATCTTCCACTTTGAACTACATTGTAATGGTCAGTGTAGACTCATAAATCCAGACTGAACCACATTGACTTGGAGTATATGAGTCTACGCTGCTATATAATCTAGTTCAATGAAGTTAACCTGCATTCTGAAACTGGATTATATAAAAGTGTTGATGGGGCCAAAGAGATGAATGCAGAAGGTGGAGCTCTGTAGATCTTTTCGGCTTTCTGGGAAATGCTTATTGATTAGGAAGCAGCTGAAGCCTTGACCTAGGGTTATAAATCTAGTATTTACTGGAACTTCCTTGCTAGGACAAAGTTGTCATTCTGACTTGAATTCCAATAGCAATTTTGACCTCAGACCCTGGCTTATTGATCTTCTGCCTTGACTTCCAAGGAATCCTAAATTCAGCTTCTCAGACACTGGACTGTTTGGCTTCAGCTTGGCTCAGGCATCTCTCCTTGTTTGATTGGAGAAAGCCACTGGAACAGACAACATGTTTACGACAGAAGCATTGAGACAGGCAGTTAAACTGCATTCATTCTACAGCGGGGGTTGGGAACCTTTTTGACTCAGAGAGCCATGAAAGCAAAATATTTGGAAATTTATTTCAGTGAGAGACATATAATACACAAATCCCAGGAGCAACATAAAATACTGGAAAGGGTTGGGGAAAACAGACCCTGATATATGAGAGTTGCAGTTGTGTGGATTTATAGTTCACTTGCAATAAAAGAGCATTCTGAGCTCCACCAACCATTAAACTGAACCAAACTTGGCATACACAACTCCCAGGAGCAGCAGATGATACTGGAGAAGGTTGGGGTAAACAGACCCTGACATATGGGAGTTGTAGTTGTGTGAATTTATAGTTCACCAGACATCAAAGAGCATTCTGTGCCCCACAATATATGTAGGGGTTTGGGGGAGGATGTAGAACAGATGATGGGATTTACTGTAGCTTCAATTGCTTCAGCTCTACATCAAAATCACTGGACTCTCTCTCTCACTGCCTGCACAGCTGATAGGAGAGGCTTCCTTGCTGGCCCCCAGAGGGGTGCAGGCCCAGCCTCAAGGAGAGGCTCACCATCACACAGTGCGGCCATGGGCAGGAAGCATCCCGGTGGCGGCCTCTTTCCCCACGCATTTGCAAACGCACTGGGAAAGAGGGCTTGTGAAATGTGCGTGCACAGGAATGGTATCGGGCTGGATAGCTCTTCAGTTCCCTCTTCCAACTCTATGATTCCCTCAATGCCCCATCGATCTCCCGCCATTAGCCACGGAAGCCCAGGCAGCAGCAACAGACCCAGCCCTGCACTGAGGTCACGAGCGAAGGAAGGGGAGGAGGGAAAGAGGAGGAGGAAATCTCTTAAAGGGGCAGCACAGCTTGATTCCCTGGTGCTCAGACAAAGAGCAAGGACAACAAAGGGGGGAAGAGGCCTCAAGGCTTGCTCAGGGTGCATTCTACAGTCGTGCCTCTCAATACGGGACTCCGGCCTAATGAAGTGGCTCTGCGAGCCAGATGCAATCATCAAAAGAGCCACACCTGGCTCCCGAGCCATAGGTTCCCTACCCCTGTTCTACAGTATTGCCCTTTTTAGTTTAAAACAATAAAGATAAGAACCTTTAAAACACATTTACAGCATAGACACATCCTTTATAGGACCAAGGGACTCAAGGAAATGGCCAAGGACACATGGTTTCCTTGCAAGATTATTATTATTGTTGTTATTATTATTGTATTTATATCTTTAGCCAGCTTTTATCTCTGTGATTGAGACACAAAGTGATTGTTTTTGACCATGCATTTCAATGGACAGTAAGAGGAAATGTTGGAGTTTAGGCAAGAGAAATAAACAAAAGGATGTGACACGCAAGAATTTTCCAACAGGATGTCCTTAAGTCTGCAGGTGTGGGGCCTCTCCGGTGAGCACAGAAATCTTCTGATGCCATGACCACTGATTTATTCTGCATTGAGGCTTATGCAAAACTCTTGACTTCTCCTGTCTTGTTTTAGCCTTTCAGGAGTCCCATGTAATGTTGTGTTCCCTTCCTTTTGTGTAGCTCAGCCAGATCCCTGGGCCACTGATACCCATCTTCCTGCCCAGTGACCACGAATGGGATTGGATCCTGGCCAAAACCTGGGTGCGCAATGCTGACTTCTACGCCCATCAGGCTGTTGCACATCTACTCCAGACACACCTGTTGGCAGAGGTGTTCGCTATGGCTACCATCCGCCAGTTGCCTATGTGCCACCCGCTCTACAAGGTGAATGCTATAAATCTTTTAGCAGTACAATCATGTTAACGCTGCCCTCAGATATAGTGTGGTCCTCCAAAGCCCACTGTTTTCCAACCTGAAAGTGAGCCACTAGATAAGACATAGGCAAAATTCAGCGCCCCAGGTGTTTTGGACATCAACTCCCACAATTCCTAACAGCCTACTGGCTGTTAAGAATTGTGGGAGTTGAGTCCAAAATACCTGGAGTGCAAAAGTTTGCCCATGCCTGCACTTGATGGTTTGAACACAGAAATAAGATTTTGGAAGAGTTAATTCAGAAGTCATCAGCTTTAGGACTACTCCATGTAAGACATTGAGGTTCCCGTTCTTAAAGTCATGATATAAGTCTAAGAATGCAAGATTTTGTTTATGTTTTTGGCTTGTTTTCTTTGCTCCAGATTTTAGTCTAAATTGGTCAAAGGCTGGGATTAAAATGAAACCACAGGATTTAAAGGCCATCTTATTTCTCACCCTTTCCTTCTGCAGCTCCTGATTCCTCACATGCGCTACACCTTTCACATCAACACTTTGGCGCGGGAGGCTCTCATTTCAAAAGGAGGGATCTTTGATCAGGTAAATGAATTTTCATTTGTATTGGGCATATCCACACTTCTCGGTGTTACTGCTTTCATACCATGGCAGCATCTTATGGAATCCTCAGATTTATAAGGTTGTGAAGTATGAAGAATTCTGTGCTGTAGCTCCACTGGCTGCCGGTCCATCTCCGAGCCCAATTCAAAGTGCTGGTTCTGACCTATAAAGCTCTAAACAGTTCTGGCCCAGCTTACTTGTCCGAACACATCCACCCCTATGTCCCACCTCATAATCTAAGATCATCCGGGGAAGCCATGTTCTCGCTCCCGCCTGGCGGGGACTGGGCCTTCTCAGCGGTGGCTCCCCACCTATGGAACACAGTCCCAACCGAGATAAGATCAATCTCTTCCCTCCTAACTTTTTAAAAGAAAGTAAAGGCATGGCTGTGGGACCAGGCGTTTGGTCAATAAATGCAAGCAGCACCTTAAGGGGCGAACTGGATTGGCGTTAAGACTGATGAGGCTGGTTTAATGTTTTAATGATTATTTTGTATGGTTTTAATTATGCTGTTTTTATCATGTTATGCTTATGCTGGGATTTTATTGTATTGTTGAAATAGCCTCTTAATGAGGTTGAATGTAAGCCGCCCTGAGACCCCCTTCTGGGGTTGAGAAGGGCGGGTTAGAAATGCGGTAAATAAATAAATAAATAAATAAAATAAAGGAGTGTTGAGGCTTCTAAGTACATACTTAAACTACCGCTTCCAAGATTCTGTGTCAAATTCAGCTCCATCTCTAGCAAATCCGCCCCATTTCTAGGAAATCTTTTAGGGTTGTGCGTCAGTAGCGGATCTCTCAGATGTCATAAGTTTTTCAGATGTCTAGAACATCTGAATGGGTTTCTGATGTGCATATGCGCGTCCATTACAGCATTTAGATTTTGAACTTTTTAAAGCTATTGCTCGGATGTCATCGGAAGCGTTTCGATGTATGTCGCACCTGAGACACTTGGAAACCTCCCTTAGTAAAACCACAAGAGTCCAACGGAGGTTAAAGGCTTTATTTAGAATAACTGGTATAGAAAAGAGGCTAGAAAATAGTCTATGATGACTTAAAGCCGCACCCGCAAAATAGCAGCAATGTTCAAAGAAAACAGCAATTGATTATAGTCCTTTAGCAATCAGGATCCAAAGCAAAACAAAGTCTCTGTGCCCAAGTGGGCCAAATCCATAGAGTGCAGCAAGCAAGCAAGCTTGGCAGGCAAAGTTCTTAAGCAAGAAGGCCTCCAGGCCTGTTCAGGAATCCATGGTCTTGAAGTTGCAAAGTTGGCTAGAGATAGGGAATGGTCCCTGGGTACCAACGTTTATAGTTCACCAAGGCTTTAAAGGTCCGACGTAACTGCGTCGAGTGTCAATTCCCACCGAGAGGGCTTCCAGCTGCTGTTAGCCTCCTCTCAAAGGAAAGGTATGCAATCCCAATTAGCGCTGACATCTGTGCAAAGGAGTCGCCCCATCTCCAGGATCCCAGCGTCTCCACTTATCGGCTTGAAGAACAGTAGTGGCCTTGAACGTTTGAACCTGCCTGTTTTGCAGTTGGTTTGCAGAAGAAAGGCAGGCCTGAATGGCAACTTATTGCCATCATGGCTGTGGTTTGGTTCTAGGGAAACAGAGGCCTGGGGTCTGACAATGTATGACTAACAGTAGGGCTTGCCTCTCAGCCAATCAGGGGTTACGTTTGAGGGAAGGGGTTATTCATTTATTTATTTTTATTTATTTCTTGGACTTCTGGGCTGCCACTCCCGGGAGGCTCGGGGCGGCTCACAGCAAGTAAAATGTACAATAAAACACATTAAAATGGAACACTCAAGAAAACACACAATAAAACATCAGATTAAAATGCAATATGCTGTATGGAGTGTTTGGTCACCATTAGCCTTTATAAACCCGGCCTCATGGCAAGCAAGCCTCATTCCACAGGGGAAAGGGGGGGGGGGTAGCTGCTTGCTGCTTGCTGAAGGAATAGCAATTGGGAGGGAGAATTTAAAAGAGAAAGAAGAAAGGGAGAAAACTGGGTTGTTGTGAGTTTTCCGGCCTGGGGGGGGGGGTCGGCGTGATGATCCCCTATTACTTTGTGTCATTCTCTAGAAAATTCAAGGAGGTAGCTCTTTTATTTATTTATTTTTAATGTATTTCATTTTTTAAAAAAAAATGAGTGTTCCATTAAAAAAAAGTCCCTAAAAATCAGTGGATCATCTAAACGTTCTGATTTGGTGAGCTAATAGTGGAGTAAATGTTCTACCACTGTAGCAAATTTGATCAGGATAGCTCAAAAAATGAGGGCGAGGGGAGCATCTGAAGTTTCCCCCTTCCAGTGCTGTTTTCCCTATTGCTCATGTGCGTCCACCATTAACGAAGCACTTACAAAGATTTGAAGTTTCGTATCATTTCAAAAATTTTACCCCCAAAATTCGGAAAGACTTTAGAATCGAAGTGCCAGAGCTCCCTACTGTTAAACACAGTTTAGAACGACCATATTTTCTGGCGTATAAGAATACTTTTTAACCCAAGAAAATCTTCTCATAAGTTAGGGGTCGTCTTATACACGGGAGTCGTCTTATAGAGCGGGTGCTGAAACTTCCAATCTGGATTGGAGAATCAGTGATTGCCGCATATGGTGGGGGGAGCTCAAAAATGGCAGTGGCCGTGTCCCTGCCGTATGCAGCGACTGTATGAAAGCACTAAGGGTGATGCTGTACAAGTATGGTAGAAGAAAATCCTTTCATCAGGATTCATGGACTTAATGCAGTCCCGATGGTGAGGTGAAGGGGCGCCTCACCGGGAAGGTGTAAGTGAAGGGCGGAGGAAGCTGCAGGCATCCAGGACGCCCGGGGTATGGAAAAAGAGATAGAGTGGCTCTGGGCCCAGACAAAACACACCTCTTTTACCTGTCTGGCCCGCCCTTGTATCCTATTACCGTACCTCCTCCTCTGCCTCTCAGATCTTGCTCCTGAGGACTGCAGTGAAGCCGTGCAGGTGCGCATTGTGAGATCTGAGAGGCAGAGAAGGAGGTACAGTCATAGGAAAATTACCATATTGAAATCAAATCTGTCAAACCCACCTTTATATTCCTTTTGTAGTCTGGTGATGGACAAAGAAGTTCTTTGCTAGAGAACCCTTGTGTACTTCCTTGAAGAAAGAGACTGTCAAGGTCATCTGTTTAGTTCTGAAAACTGAGATCTCCAAAAGGCAGCCATGGATAGTGCTGTTGGGGGAGTTCCATTCGCTAATTAATTTTTTAAAATCAAGAAGATGTTGCAATCCAGTAGTGAAAGAATAACTAATTCTGTGCCTGAAAAAATGCAAAATATTGTCTGCAGCTCTGAATGTTCCTGTCCCTTCCTATTGTAGTACACTGCTGTTGGTTACGAGGGCTTGGTGGAAGTGTTGCAAAGAGGAACCCGAGCTTTGACCTTGTCGTCGCTCTGCCTTCCGGAGGATCTGGAGGCTCGCGGGGTGTCCTCATTGCCCCATTTCTACTACAAGGACGATGGCCTGAAGCTCTGGGCAGCCATTGAGAGGTCAGTCAGGGGCAGTTGTGGTGGCTAATATATTATTAACTGTATCCAATTATGTTGCACTTGATGGGCCTTAGGAAATCTTGTGGCCATTTTATTGCTGCTAGGTTATTGTGAGATCTTTCACTGCTTGGGAAAATCCCTTAATTTTTAACTACTGTTCATATCATCCCAGAGACAAATACTAGGACTTGAAGAACTTTGCCAAATTATCCACATGTACACACAGGAATTGCCAGTTACGTTGGTTTTCTTTAGCCACACTGGCTGCCAAAGTCTGGGAGTTGTAGTCCGAGAAAAGGAACTTTTTTCCAGCTCCAGTACTGACACGTATGTTGGCCCCAGGAGCATAGATACGGTTTGCTAGTTTCAATGTATGGTCTAAATGCAATTTCCTGGCATCCTGGATTGGCGAGAGACCAAGGGATGCTGGTGAACTCCATCCTGATGGTCCTCTCATGTCTTTTCCTCTCTTAGCTTGGTATCTGGCATCATTCACTTGTATTATCCAAATGATCACTCTGTGCGGGAAGATTGTGAGCTACAGAAGTGGATGGAGGAAGTCTTTGAGAAAGGTTTTCTGGCGCAAGAGTCTTCTGGTAAGGCTGCTTCTCCTTTTCTGGTTGCCAGCTTCCTATAGTAATGAACATGGGCTAAATATCTGCAATCAATTTCCATAAGCAACGTTGTTATATTCATATTCCCTTCTTTCCCAAAACTGGGACTCGTGGTGCTCAACTTGGGGATTATGAAACAGTGGAGCAGGAAAGGAAATGCAGCACAGAATAGGTAAAATGGCAATACAGGAATATCTGGCTAATCTAAGTGAATTCAAGCTTCCAGGGCCAGATGAATTATTAAAAAACTGGCGGAAGTAATATCTGAACCACTGATAATCATCTTTGAGAATTCCTGGAGAACACGAGAAATTCCAGCAGACTGGGGGAAAAGGCAAACATTGTCCCATCTTTAAAAGGTGTGTATGGGGGGAAGAGGATTCAAACAACGACCCAATGACATTCCCCAAAAGAAGCTAGTAAAATGTAGGTCAGGTGTGATGAATTGCCTATATTTTGGGCCAGAACAAGCCCAGGAGGAAAAGCCTTTTTGATGGGTTGGCCATTACATGGGCTGTTTTGGATAAACGGCCATTTTAAGGTTGGGTTCCCAGTTTGGGCTGAGTTAGAGATAGCCTGGAGAAAAGGGACATGGAACCTTAGGGAGCCAGGAGGCAGTTGGGCCAGGCACCAGGGGTAAAATGTCAGTTAGAATTTTGAAAACTGACAGTTGGTGAGCAGTTAGGCAGTTAGGGAGGCCACGGAACTCTGGATGGAGTTGGTGGTTGGTCTCTGACAGAGAAGGTCAGAGTGAGTTAGGCTCTTGAGAGAGTTAGCAGCTTTGTGCTGGGTTTTTGAGGACTCTGGCTGAGGAAGCAGAGTCAGGTAGTTGTAGTCAGCAGATAATACCTTAGCACAGTATTATCTGTGGTGCTACGTTGAATGTAACTTGTTTAAGTTTGTGCAAGTTTTTTAAAGTAACCACACGCTCCAACGTTTCATTGTAACCATTACGCAAAAGTGCCTGTGAATCTCTCACAAGTTGTTAAAATTAACTCTGTTTTTGTTCATCCAGTCCTGCCTCCCGGTTTTTCAAACCTCCCTGACTGAATGGTGGCAGCGTGTTTTTTTAAAATAAAAGTTCCCTGACACTTTGCCCAGCCTAGAAACTAAAGCGAGTCCTCACCACAATCCTTGGTGACAGCACGGTATTAAAACAGCCTTTCTCCACCATATCAGGCAATGCTACTGTTAGATAGATTGGGAATAGGCTAACTGGCTGAATCCAAAGGGTGTTTAAGTCCAATGAGTCATCTTCTTCATCCCGGAGAGAAGTGACCAGTAGGGTGCCACATGGGGGTCCTGTTCTGGGCCCGGTGCTACTCTACATCTTTATATATGACTTGGACAATGGAGTTGAAGGCATACTTATCAAATTTGCAGATGACACCACTAGGGGCTAGCAAATATCCCAGGTGTCACAAACCCAGACCCCATTTTCAAACAGGAAATTAGCAAATGGCCAAAGTCCAAACCACAGAATCCATCTGAAAGGCAACTACAGCATGAAATAACATCAAGGAAGCCAGTAGTCCATTCCACAATCCAAAACTGATTCCAACAGAGTATAGAGCAGACATGGGCTGCTCTATACTATACATTCTATGCTAGGCATGATCAGAAAGGGAATCGAAAATAGGTCAGCAAATGTTGTATTACCTCTCTACAAATCGATGGTAAGGCCACATTTGGAGTACTGTGTACAATTCTGGTCTCCGCACCTCAAGAAGGATATAACGGAACTGGAAAAGGTACAGAAAAGGGCAACAAGAATGATCCAAGGGATGGAGCGGCTCCCTTATGAAACCAGGTTGCAACGCCTTGGTCTTTTCAGCCTTGAAAGACGGCGTTTAAGAGGTGACTTGATCGAAGTGTATAAAATCATGCATGGGATAGAAAAGGTGAATAAAGAAAAAATATTTTCTTTGTCACAAAACACTAGGACTAGAGGGCACTCCCTGAAGCTCCAAGGTAGGAAAATTAGGACTAATAAAGGGAAATATTTCTTCACCCAGAGGGTCATTGGGTTATGGAACTCACTTCCAGAGGAGGTTGTGACAGCTGTCAGCCTGAACAACTTCAAGGCAGGATTAGACAGATTCATGGATACCAAGTGTATCGGTAGTTACTAGGCATGGGAAAAATGAAACGGAAATTAAATGGATTTGTTAGAGATTCGTATGTAATGGGACTTTTGATGTTTTACGTATCGCTGTCGCGAACCAGGAAGTAGACTTTCTTTTACGGCACTTCGGGAGCCATTTTTGTATCTGGGTCGTAAAGCATTCGTATGGTTTCTTTGCCCTTAGTAAGCGTGTTTTGTCATTGGCTGATGGATACCAGGTGGACATACCCTCCCCTTCACTCCACCTTTCCTTTAGCCAATCAGAGGCAAAGAAACATGGATGGGGTGAGCGAGGGCCTCCTCCTCCTCTCTCACCAATGACAGGCCTGCGAGAGAGAGGAGAAAGGCCCCGCGCCCCTCTCTGCCTCTCTCTAGCCTCGATCCATGCATCGGGGCTAGAGAGAGCAGAGAGGCGCGCGGGGCCCTTTCCTCTAAGATATAACCCTTATATCTTAGCGGGGAAAGGAGCTGCCGTCTTGAGCGGCCCCTTCCCTGCTAAGAAATAACCCGACCCAGGCCTGGGAAACAGTAGGAAACTCGGCCCGGGCTGCTTCCAAAGCGCGCTTTGGAAGCAGCTCGAACTTGATCGGAGGAATTTCCTCCTGTTTCCCAGGCTGTCCCTCAGAGCGGAGGGAGAGCCTGGAGAACAGGAGGAAATTCCTCCGATTGGGAACGCGGGGGGTTAAGGGAGGCATCGTGCCTCCCTTAGCCTGCGAAGTTCCCCAATCGGAGGAATTTCCTCCTGTTCTCCAGGCTCTCCCTCCGCTTCTGAGGGACAGCCTGGGAAACAGGAGGAAATTCCTCCGAATCAGGCTTGAGCTGCTTCAAAGCGGCTTTGCCCGGGCCGAGTTTCTACTGTTTCCCAGGCCTGGGTCAAGTATTTCTTGCGGGAAGGGCCGCCACGGCAGCCCTTTCCTCGCTAAGATATAAGACGACCCAAGCCTGGGTCGGGTTATTTCTTAGCGGGAAGGGGCCGCCCGCACGGCAGCCCTTTCCCCGTTAAGATATAAGTCGACCCAAGCCTGGGTCCGGTTATTTCTTAGCGGGAAGGGGCCGCCCGCACGGCAGCCCTTTCCCCGCTAAGATATAAGACGACCAAGCCTGGGTCGGGTTATTTCTTAGCGGGGAAGGGCCGCCCGCACAGCAGCCCTTTCCCGCTAAGATATAAGACGACCCAAGCCTGGGTCGGGTTATTTCTTAGCGGGGAAGGCCGCCCGCACGGCAGCCCTTTCCCGCTAAGATATAAGACGACCCAAGCCTGGGTCGGGTTATTTCTTAGCGGGAAAGGGCCGCCACGCAGCCCTTTCCCCGCTAAGATATAAGACGACCCAAGCCTGGGTCGGGTTATTTCTTAGCGGGGAAGGGGCGCCCCGCACGGCAGCCCTTTCCCGCTAAGATATAAGACGACCCAAGCCTGGGTCGGGTTATTTCTTAGCAGGGAAGGGCCCGCCCGGCAGCCCTTTCCCGCTAAGATATAAGACGACCCGTTCCTCATACCCTCCAGGTCACTATCACCCTTACTACATTCCTACTATTAGAATTTATTATTTAATTCTAATAAATGCTCTGGAGAAGCAAGCCTTGACTATTTTATTTAATAATAATAATAATACTAATAATAATAATAATATATTAATGCTTTATATCTCCTGCAAGGAAACCAAGGGAAATGTTGCCCCTCGATTTGCCTGTGCTTAAAACAGTGTCAGTCCTGTTTCCCTGCTTTCCAGACTTTAGAACCACTTTAGAATTTCGTTAGTACTTAAGTTACATTTTAGCACTTTTTGCAAATTTTTTTGTAAGTCTTTAATATACTAATAAAAAAAATCCCCCCCCCCCCATTTGATTTTAGAATTGCGATTTTAGGATTCTAACCCAAGCCTAGTAGTTACTGAAAAGGACATTCAAGTGCCACCTCAGAGTTGGTTGAGGTAGGCAGGATTTCTCTGGGTACTGGTTGTGGGGGTCGGGAGCAGGTCAGGGTTTTGCCCTCCCTTCTGCTCGAGATCCCCGTGTACAACTGGTGGGCCACTGTGTGATACAGAATGCTGGACTAGATGGGCTGAGGTCCGATTCAGCATGGCTCTTCTTATGTTCTTATGTTCTTATGGGCAAATGTGGGCCCTCCAGGTGTTTTGGACTTCAACCGACTATTAGGAATTGTGTTGAGTTGTAGTCTGAAACACCTGGAGGGTCCAAGTTTGCCAATGCCTGGTCTAGAGTCAAGAATTAATCCAAAAATCCAAATGCCAGAGTCCACGAGATAGTCCAAAGTCCAGAGATCACCAACAGCCCAAGGTCATGGCTCCAAATGCTGACGTTGCTGCCAGCAACAAGGTATTTATTTATTTATTTACAACATTTATATGCCGCCCTTCTCACCCCGAAGGGCACTCAGAGCAGCTTACAAGTCATATGTACATACAGCATACTACCAAGCCTGCAGGGAGGAGCGGAATACAAGACCGAACAATAAATAAATAAATAAATACATTATTAGCATAGTACTAATACACAAGTAATAATAATAATATATTGCTGCTGGGGGGAGGGGCTCTGATGTCACAGGAGACAAGATGGAACTGTCTTCCCAGCTCCCCTTTTTTACTCTGGCCCCGAGTACCACACTTGAGTACATTTCATGCTTCTTAGATGATGCAACATGGCTAGACCCCTTCCAGTCCGGCTTCCGTTCGGGGCACGGGACGGAGACGGTCCTGGTCGCCATCACAGACCAACTCCGTTGCCAGCTTGACCAAGGCGGGTCTGCGCTGCTCGTGTTATTGGACCTCACGGCAGCGTTTGACACGGTCGACCACAATCTTTTGATCCACCGCCTGGCCATGGCTGGAGTAAGGGGAACAGTCCTGAAATGGCTGACCTCCTTCCTCCACCAGCGGTCCCAGCGTGTGAGGAGGGGCGAGGTGGTCTCCGAGGGCTCCCCGTTAGTCTGTGGAGTCCCTCAGGGGGTCATCCTCTCCCCGCTGTTATTTAACATCTACATGCAGCCGCTTGCACAGCTGGTACAGAGTTTTGGGCTTGAGTGTCATCAGTACGCTGATGACACTCAGCTCATTCTGAGGATGGAGGGCAGGCCTGGATCCGTCCCTGATAATTTCCAGCGGTGCCTCGAAGCCGTTACTGGATGGCTGCGAGCCAGTAGGTTGAGGGTGAATCCAGCGAAGACGGAGATCTTGTGGCTAGGCCGCCCGGGTGATGGGGAGGTCCAGCTTCCGACCCTGGACGGTGTGGCGTTATGCCCATCGCCTTCAGTAAAGAGCTTGGGAGTCCACCCAGGTCTCCATGGTCAGCAAGTCTGCTTTTTTCCATCTTAGACAGGCGAGGAGGCTGGCCCCCTATCTATCCCGGAGCGACCTGGCTACGGTGATCCAAGCCACGGTCATCTCGAGACTGGACTACTGTAACGCACTTTACGTTGGCCTTCCTTTGTCGATGACCCGGAAGCTCAAGCTAGTGCAGAATTCTGCCGCCCGACTCCTGTCTGGGACACCAGCTGGTAGTCACATAACATCTACCTTGCAGGACCTGCACTGGCTCCCAATCGAGCACCAGATCACCTTCAAAGTGTTGGTTCTTACCTTTAAGGCCTTGCACAGCCTGGGGCTAGCGTACCTGAGGGACCGTCTCTCCCCATATTGCCCAATGAGATCACTGCGGTCGGAGGGTGCCAACTTTCTGGACATCCCCTCGGCGAAGCTCGTGAGACTGACAGCAACCCGCAGGAGGGCGTTCTCCGTTATTGCGCCCACGCTATGGAACGCCCTCCCGGCGGAAACACGCGCTATTCAGGACTTGCTCCCCTTTAGACGGGCCTGCAAGACCTACCTTTTTCAGCAGGCTTTTAACCTATAGGTCTTGCCCGCGAGCAACCCACCATGCCTTTATCTGCCACCTGTTGTGTCGTATCTGTACACTAGTTTTTTAATCCATTATGTGATATTGTGTTTTAATCTGCCGTTGTTTTTAATTGTTACTGTGTTTTTACTGTGTTTGTACAGCGCTTGTGAGCCGCCCCGAGCCCCCCCCGGGAGTGGCGGCATAGAAGCCTAAGTAATAAATAAATAAATAGTTACTCAGGTGTTGGCTACTGATAGCTCATTTCTCTGCTAACCTGGAGTACCTGCAGAATTGATCCTTCTCCTTCTATAAGTCTAAAAGAGCCAGAACACTTAACTCTTCCTCCGCCTGCTCAGAAGAACTTGCTTGTACTTGCTCTTCAGGCAATATCCTGTTCCATAGGCTCTTCTTCCAAGCTCAGCTAAGGAAGCTGCAGGACACTGCTGGGATCCAGCACCTCCTCACCCTCACTATCAGAGTGATCCATGAGACCAGAGGACAAGATCAGAATCCAAAATGACTTCAACAGATTAAAGAGCTGGGCCAAAATTAACAAAATGAACTTCAATATGGAGAAAAGTCCAGCACTACCCATTGGCAATAAAATGAAAGGCACAGATATAGGATGGGTGACATGTGGCTTGGAAACATTCCATGTGAAAGAGATTTGTAACCTTGGTAGAATACAACGGGTCATGTGACAGCTCAAAAAGCCAATGTAATTCTAGGCTATATCAATAGGAATCTAATGTCTAGATCAAGTGATTCTATAGTCCCACATTGCATTCTTCCAGGCATCACCTGGAATAATACAATGTCCAGTTCTGCACATAGATATAAGGCAAGCCAAAGTGTCTTTGTGATCCTTTGTAGAGGACTCACAGTTTGATTTCTGTTGTGAACGTGCATCTTCTTTTTCCAGGCGTCTCTTCCTCATTCACTTCTGTGCAAGAGCTGAAAAGGTTCCTGACTATGGTGATATATACCGTTTCGGTCCAGCATTCAGCAGTCAACAGTGGGCAGGTAAGAGGAAGGATGCCATTGTTCAAAAAATGAGTGATGTCCATCACACATTAAACCTATATTGGACATTCCCCCAAATAAAATAGGAGTTGAAGCACAGAGAGGATGTCACCAATTTTCTGGAAACCATCTCTAGGCCTAAAACGAGTGTTTGTTTATTTATTTACCATATTTCTAACCCGCTGTTCTCAACCCCAGAAGGGGGACTCAGAGTGGCTTACATTCAACCCCATTCAGAGGCTATTTCAACAATACAATAAAATCACAGCATAAACATATCATGACAAAAACAACATAATTAAAACTACAGAAGTTATCATTAAACATTAAAACCAGCCCCATCCGTCTTCACACCAATCCAGTTCGTCCCTTAAGGTGCAGATTGCATTTATTGACCAAATGCCTGATCCCACAGCCATGCCTTTACTTCTTTCGAAAAGCTAGGAGGGAAGAGATCGATCTTATCTCGGTTGGGAGTGTGTTCCATAGGCGGGGAGCCACCGCCGAGAAGATCCTGTCCCTCGTCCCGGCCAGGTGCATTTGAGCTGTTGATGGAAGCAAGAGCAGGGCCTCCCCGGATGATCTTAGATTTCGCATTGGGGTGAAGGGGTGCCTGCGTTCAGACAAGTAAGCTGGGCCAGAACTGTTTAGAGCTTTATAGGTCAATACCAGCACTTTGAATTGGGCTCGGAGATGGACCGGCAGCCAGTGGAGCTGACACAACAGGGGGATGGTATGTTCCCTGTATGTCACCCCCATTAGTAATCTGGCTGCCGACCGTTGTACTAGTTGGAGTCTCTGAACCATCTTCAAAGACAGCCCCATGTAGAGCACAATTTGCAGTAATCTATATGCTCTATTTGCAGTAGTCCATGCTCTGGGATGTAACCAGAGCATGGACTACCGTGGCCAAGTCAGACTTCCCAAGGTACAGGCATAGCTGGCACACAAGTCTTAGTTGTGCAAAAGCTCTCCTGGCCACCGCCGCGACCTGGGGTTCCAGGCTCAGCGATGAATCCAGGATCACACCCAAACTGCGAACCTGCGTCTTCAAGGGGAGTGTAACCCCGTCCAACACAGGCTGTAACCCTATGCCCTGTTCAGCCTTTCAACCAACCAGGAGAACCTCTGTCTTGTCTGGATTCAATTTCAATTTGCTAGCCCTCATCCAGTCCGATACAGCAGCCAAGCACTGGTTTAAGGTCTGGACATCTTCCTTAGTGACAGGTGGGAAAGAGTGACAGATCTGGACGTTTCTGTTACTGGACTGCTGTTCTCAAAATCCCCCGGTTGCCCTGTCTAGTGATTACAATTTGAGGAGCTATAGTCCAAAACTGGTACTTTTTCAGGTTCTGCTGCAGAAATGAGCATCACCCAAATTGCATCATTGATTTCCCATCATTGTCTGCTTTAGAAAGACTTTTCTTTTCGCTTCTGAAAGGGGGTCAGAATAAGAAGCTCTTCAGTGGTTGTGTGAGGACCATAAGGACAGGACGAGTTCTAGTTCCTTGGGGCAACCACCACCCTGTAACTGTATGTCATGTTCTTAATATTTGGATTTTGGATAGTTTGATTTTGGTGCCTGGATGCCCAACTTTCCGTCATCGATGAGGAAACCTCCTCCGGCCACCAAAGGCACAGCGAACGCGGAGAACTACAAAGACACCATCCCCGAGATCAACACCACATGCAACATTCTCAGCACCCTGTGGCTGCTCAGTGCCCCAACGGGAGATGCGGTGAGTCACCAAAGAATGGCCAAGGCTCCTTGAAGAGGGGCCATGGGTCTATGTGGCATGAAAGCCCACTCTTCCATTACTTAAGGGCCAGCACATATATGTACACTATGGAGCTCCTAAGCAGGTAGGATTCCCAGATTGCACGGCTTGTCCCTAATGGTGCACCTCCACTGTTGGATTAATGCATTGGTACTGTAACAGAGCAAGGAGTAAAAAGGCCCTCACCCTTTGAGAAACTAAACGATCAAGGCCCTTTGTACACACACAACAAGGGGCGGTCTAAGGTAATTTTTAATTTTTAATTATTTTGGCGCCCCGCCCCAAAACATTATTTTGGCGCCCACTCCTCCGCGCATGCTCAAAAGCTCCTGTGCGCAGGCGCAGAAGCCTGGAAACACAGCACTCCCTATTCGGCACACGCCCCCCTCCACGCATGCCCAGAAGCTCCTGTGCGCAGGCGCAGAAGCCTGGAAACACAGCACTCCCTATTTGGCACCGTGCCGACGGCATGCAGGGAGGTTTGCTACGGCACAGTGTCAGAGCGCACAAGGCCCAAAAGCGGAACATCGGCCGGACACTGTCTGGCGAGCGGGGGAATGTGCCCTTTACCCAGATGGCGCCCCACGCAGCGGCGTCCTTTGCCTACCAGTAGACCACCCCTGCACACAACCATATAAAATCCAGATTGTTTGCTTTGAACTGGATTATATGGCAGTGTAGACTCGGGCCCCTCCTACACAGCTGTATAAAATCCACATTGAACTGGATTATATGGCAGTGTAGAAGGGACCTGAGAGAAGTGTGGGGTGAGAGGGTGGGGATGGAAAAGCAAGTTGAGAATGACAACGCCAAGAGAAGAAGGCAGGGAGACTATGTGGAAAGTCAGGAGGATGTAGTAGAGACACTTTTTTTGCCCTTAGACTAATCAGCCAAAATTAATAAAAACTTTTTTTTAAGTATTTGCCAGATTACTGGCATTTTTATTCATTTTACAAAACCACTAAAGAAGTGCTGTTTGTTTTATTCATCAGACTTTCATTTGGTGAAATAAATACAATGCAAGGAGAGGCTTTCCAGGTTCTCCTTCCCATGGAAGAGGGTTCATCTACACAGCCACCACTTTAATTGCCCAGGATCAATACAATTGAATCAGGGAAGTTGGAGTTTGGTGGGGCACCAGCACTCTCTGGGAGGAATGATTAAAGACCTTGTAAAACGACAACTCTTGGGATTCCATAGCATTGAGCCATTGCAGTTCACATGGTGTCAAGATGCATTAATTCAAGAGTATAGATGCACCTTGAGTCTCAGTTCCTGGCCATTGGTTCTTCTGGTGAAAGTTGACAATAGTGTTGTACCAAAGGACTTGGGAATCCCTAGAGGAGTTTTTCAAGGTTAGAACAATAGTATTTTTAACTGCATACCCCCAACTCAGTTAATGTGGAGAGGTTGACTGTCACACAATATTATTTATTTATTTATTTATTTATTTATTTACTTTGCTTCTAGACCGCCTCTCTCAGCCTGAAGGCGACTCGAGGCGGTGTACAAATGGCAAGAACTGCCCAAGACAAACATATCAACAATTATCAACACAATTCCATCATATACAATTTAGCACTTAATGTTAAAAACACAATATCAGCATCTCATTATTAAATCGGTATCCAATTGCATCGGCGTCGTTCCATAGGTCTCAATTTGGTAATCATACTACATCTGCAAATGCCCGGTCAAATAGCCAGGTCTTGACCTTCTTGCGAAATATCAGGAGGGAGGGGGCTGATCTGATGTCACAAGGAAGGTCGTTCCAAAGCCAAGGAGCCACCACTGAAAAGGCCCTGACAGTAGGTCAGGACCATCTTTCCACCCAGAATCAAACAGAGTCCAGTAGTCGCTAACTACAGAAGTTTATTTACAAAAGGCATATAGAAAAGGGGAAAAGGGCCTTTCTCCAAAGGCAGTAGAAAAGGTGCTATAAAATAGCAATAGCCCAAACTATAAAGATTGGTAGTCCAAGATTGTAATGTCCATGAAATCCAAGGTAGCAAGAAACACGAATTCCACAGTAGCAAAGTACATGAAGTCCACAATAACAAGGTACATGAAAATCCAAGAAGTCATAGCACAGTCAAAAATCCACTGCATGAAAACAAGAACTTAAGCAAGGCAAAAATCCATATAGGAACATAGGGAAACTTGAGAGTTGGTCATGAATATGAAGTTAAAGTGTAGTTGTCTGCTCTGAAGAACCCCGGGAAACAGCACTAATTTAAGTAAGTTCAAACATGACCCAACTAACATGAGATCATCTTTTCTGCACTTGTGTTTCAAGGACTGTTTCAAACACATTTTTTCTGACCTTACTAACTAACTAACTAACTAACTAACTTTATTTCTTATGAGTTGCCCTCCACCAAAGGTGCTCTGGGCGACTTACACAATAAAAATAAACCGGTTACATAGTCACCGCTTGTTACTAACAATCATAGGCTCTTCTGAAATTAATCTTTCCTTATCTCGCTCTGAGCAGAGCCTTAATCGCATATCACAGGCAACTCCCCATCTTACGAAGGCTGAGGGTCCTGCCACACAGCCCTATATCCCAGAATATCAAGGCAGGCAACCCCATAATATCTGCTTTCAGCTACTGTAGCTTATCTCAGTCCACACTCAGATAATGAGGTATTTTCTGCCTTGATGTTCTGGGATTTAGTGCTGTGTGGAAGGGAAGACCGATTCCCAAGAGAAACATCATCTATCTCTTCTGCAGCTGTCGGTCCTGGCCTGTCTCTGCGATCTATGGCCTTCATTTCTGTCTGTGTCGCAACCTGAGAAACAGACATAGACTCAGTGAAAATCTCATCATCAGAATCCCCAGATTCCTGTTGAGCCCTGACATTGACTGTAATTCCTTTTTGTAAAGGTTTGAAAGTGAACCCATCGAAGACAGAGATCCTTTGGCTGGGTCATCCGGGGGTGGGGGGAGCTCCATCTGCCTGTTATGGATGGCGAGGCAATCTGCCCATCGTCCCTTGTTAAAAAGCCTGGGGGTCCAATTGAACCCTCTGCTCACCATGGAGACTCAAGTCTCCACGGTGAGCAGAGCGGCATTCTTCCACCTGCGCCAGGGCAGGTGGTTGGCGCCGTATCTCTCCAGGAACAACCTAGCCATGGTGATCCAGGCCACGGTCATCTCGAGGCTAGACTACTGTAACGCCCTCTACATCAGCCTTCCTTTGTCGGTGACCCGGAAACTCGAGCTAGTGCAGAATGCTGCTGCTCGACTGCTGGCTGGAGTGACATGTCACATCACACCAGTCCTTCAGCGTCTGCACTGGCTTCCCACCGAGAACTGGATTGCCTTCAAAGTGTTGGTGTTAATCTTTAAGGCTTTACATGGTTTGGGGCCAGTGTACTTGAAGAACCGCCTTTCGCCGTACATTCCTCAGAGATCACTATCATCCACGAGACAATGCGACTTCTCGGTGGCAGCGCCCACTCTATGGAACGCCTTACCGGGGGAGGTATTTTCATTGCTTGTGTATGTACTGTGAACCACCACGAGCCATTGGGAATGGTGGTATAGAAATTTGAATAAATAAATAAAGGTTGCTTTGCAAAATCTGGGGGCCAGTTGTGTGGCTATAGCTCGTCTGTATTTCTCCAGTGTGTTATCTCCCTCTCTTCTCTTATTTTTTTAAATTTTTTTCAACACCAGGTGTGGTTGGGCAATTACCCAGAGGAGCATTTTACAGAAGAGGCACCCAAAAGACTCATTGCTGCCTTTCAAGAAGAACTGAAGAGGATTTCCAGGGAAATTGAGCAGAGGAACAAGTCCTTGCCCGACATGGGGGGACCTGTCCTTTGTGGCTACAATTATCTGAACCCCCCAGAGGTCGAGAACAGCGTCTCCATCTAAATAGCAGAGGGGAAATTGCCTCTGAAATTACATTTCTCCAGTCTGTTTCTGTAAGATAAGTTTAGTAATGTAGTTGACCAAAAGCAAACGCACATGACAGATCCTAACATACTTTGCCCACCCAAACCCCGAATAACGAGCCGACAACAATAACGACACGGACAAGTAACTTTGGGTTCAAATCTTTGGGCAACATTTATTGTTACCTATTGGATTCCTGACCACTAACTCAAGGGGGTGCTAGGAATCAATCAACTTCAACCAAATTTGGGGGCGAACACCGAGGCTGATCTGCCAAAACACCAGATCCAGCCAAACCAAGGAAAGGGTAAGGGGCCAACTCACCCGAGCTTGAGCATGGCCCCCCACCCTTCCAGGGCCATCCAATCCACCTCACTCAACAACAGAACTTTACTGTGAGGCTTTAACCAACTGGCCCTCACCCCTAAAGGGGGTGCCTTCCGGTGAACACCAATTAGGGAATTTCCCTAACAACCAACCGCCACAACTTGGGGGCAGGTGTCTACCTTGTCCCCAACCCCCACCAATCTTCTAACACCCCCACTAAACCTTGCTGGATGTCTAATAAAAACATGTAGTTGCCCTCATCCGACAAGTGAACCCCGTCACTCCGGAAAATCCCATGATTTTCCGGGTGCAGAAATCTATGAGGCACATAAGATCCGTTAGCACCATGTACCAACGACCTCATGGCCCTGTTCACACGCTTCAGCGCCCTCGCCAAGAGCCTGAAGTCGCCACCACCGGGCCAGCACATCCTCGGCACAATTGCCGACCACACGATGTGCACCGCGGGCCATGCCCGCCAGATTGCATACAGATCGGCCCGAGCCTGCAGGTACAGCGCTCGGCCGGTCAGCAATCCCAGGTCATTCCCTCCCAAGTGAATGACCAGAATATCCGGGGGGTGGGACTCCCCTTCCGTGGAACAACAATGGCCAAAGCCCGTCCCACCGCAGACCTCGTCTGCCCAACCACTGCACATCCAACCTGGATGCCAGGCCCAACTGTCGTCCGAGGGGTGCCCGGAGCGCTGCCTTCTCCGCCCAGTACACATAACTGTGCCCGCAGATCAGGACCCTCAGTCTCCTAGCGTCGCCCATCGGACCTGAAATGAAAAGAAACTGGGCAACATCAAACCGCTTACAACTGAACATTACGAACATAAACTTTGTAAGCGTCTGACCGCCACCTCCCGAGGGACCTAATTGCTTCGGTGCCATACCCCATTGCAGCTGCAGAGGACGCCGCGCCAATTCTGAAGGAGTGGGTTCCGAACTTCACCCCTTCCAAGCCCAATAATTTCAGGGCCTTTTTAGTGACTGCCCAAAACTGAAATTTAGACAGTGGCGTCCCGTCCAGATGGCAAAAAAGATAACCGGTACCCATGCCACGAACAGCCAAATATTGTGACATGGCACGCACCGGACACAACTCCTCGTCACTGGCTCTCCCCAAACGGACCAAAGAGCCCTTACCAGCCTGATCAGTTTTTGAAAACCTGACATTCAAGGCCAAATTGTCCTGATCCAAAGAAATGTCAGATAGTAGAAGGGCCCTGTGAGAGAGGTCTTCCTTTGATGAAGCCACCAACTCACTGATTCTAAAGGCCCCAAAAATGCGGTAAGGGCAGCCGAATGGAACAAAGCCCGTTCGTAACGGAGTCACACACCGATGACCACACCCGGCCCAGACCCTTCAAAATCTCAGGGTGAAGGGTTCCCTGGAGTCAACAGACCTGCCAATTTGTCTGGACCATCCAGCCATCAATTTGTGAAGGCGAAAATCGTTAGTCGGGTCTTGCAGGCCCTGCGCCTTGAACCAATAGGCCAGCGCTGACAGTTTAACCCGGATGGTACGGGCAGCAAGACCCCGCCTGTGATGATAAACACAAAACTGGGCGATGTGGTCATACGGCACAGGGAAGGTCTCAGGTAAACCATAATACTCCCTGAACTCCGAAAACTCCCTGACGGCCCTGAAGTATCCGCGTCGGGAGCTGGGGGCTAACGCCAGCGCCATGCCGACCGCTACTGTCACTCCAACCAGCCAGAGATGGTCTGGCATGTTTTTCGGGAGGACCTCTGCTTGGGCGCCAATTGCCTGAAGCGCTCCATCTGCATACGAGACAGAGCGTCAGCCAATGAGTTATCGAGCCCTGCAATGTGGAATGCCCGAAACAATATGTTCGCCTCTAAACACTGAAGCGTAAACGCACGCAACAGGCCCATAACTCTGCGGGAACGTGAAGTGAGCGTGTTGATAACATGCACAGTGGCCATGTTATCACACCAAAAATGCACAGTGGAGTTGGCAAATCTCTCAACCCAAATGTGCACTGCCACAAAAATAGGAAAGAATTCCAGAAAAGTCAGATCAGATGTAACACCCAAACTGTGCCATTCCTCAGGCCACAGCTGTGCACACCACTGACCCTCAAAAAACACTCAAAACCCAAAGATCCGGAGGCGTCCGGCTACCTTCAGGGCATCTTTTACTAGCAAATCCTGTCGCCAAAAGGAAATGCCATTGAAATTTGAAATAAAACTAAGCCAAATTTCCAAATCTGATTTGATGTCCTTGGTAACCCGGATACGGTGATGCGGCAAAACGGTGCCAGAAATTGCATCACACAACCTGCGCAGGAAAGCCCTGCCAGGAGCCACCACCTTGCAAGCAAAGTTCAGGTGACCTATCAACACCTGGAATTCTTTCAACGTGGCCTTTTTCTTGAGCATAAACTGCTCGATCCTGAGCTTCAGGTCCGCCACCTTTCCCAATGGCAACCTGGAATATTGGTGCACCGTATCCAACTCCACCCCCAGGAAAGTCAGAACCGAGGCCGGCCCCTCCGTTTTTTCCTCGGCTAGGGGCACCCCCAAGCTCTGGGTAAGGCGCGTGAACGCGCCCAACAGCGACTCACAGTCACCTGACCCAAAACGCCCCACGAAAAGGAAGTCATCCAAATAATGGACCACCCCGCTAAGGCCCGCCTCGGTTCTGACCGCCCATTCCAAAAAGGTACTAAACGTCTCGAACGCGGCGCACGACACGGAACAACCCATGGGTAATGCGCGATCGATGTAAAACAAGCCATCGAACCGAAAACCCAACAAATCAAAATCCGCTGGGTGGACCGGGAGCAATCTAAAAGCAGATTTGATATCACACTTAGCCAATTCCGCTCCCGCCCGTGTCGCTTTACTACCCGCACCGCCGCGTCGAAAGACGTGTAGTACACTGTGCACAACTCGTCCGGTATCGCGTCATTCACAGAGCTGCCCCTCGGATAGGACAGATGATGAATGAGGCGATACTCGCCCGGTGCCTTCTTAGGCACAATTCCCAACGGGGAAACTCGCAAACTATCAACTGGGAGAGACTCAAACGGTCCCAACACCCGTCCCTCCCTCAACTCTTTGGCAATCTTTTGCCGCACCACCTCCTCCATCCCAATTACCGACTTTAAATTGGGAGAAAGACGTGGTGCCCTAGGACCCAGGGCTGGAATGCGGAAGCCGAAGGTGAACCCGGACAACAGATATTGTGCCGCGGTTCGATTCGGGTAAATCTTCAGCCACTGTCCTAGCGGGCCCAGTTTAACTGGGCTGGGGCCCTTTGGGAAGGGGTGGCTGAGCCGAAGCCTTTTGGCGTATCCCTCTCTGGGATTCCCCTCCAAGGCTTCCCCTTAGTACACTGCTTTGCCCCGTGCTGCCCGCCGCAGGTTGAACAGGCGTGCAGGTACCTGCACACCTTCCTGCTGCATGTCCCCTGGGAGGAGAACTCCCAGCACACCGGCCGCTGCTTCTGTGACTGCCCACCCTGGGCGGCCGACCGAAAGGGCTGCGTACCCTTGGTGTTCTGGACCAGGTGCCCACTGTCCGCCGGCTCCCCTGGGACCGACTTGGCAGCATTCATCACGGCCAGCCAGAGCTGCTCGTGAATCAGGTCCCACCGTATCCGCGGATCTCCAGCCGCCAGGGCCCTAAAGCGCCGATCGTATTCGAGCCAGGCCTTCCCTATGAACCTGACCTTGGCCCCATAAATAATGTTTAGATACCGCACCAGTGACTTCGCCCTGTAGGGCTGGGCATCCACCAGGATGCCCATATAAATTGTGTAACAGGCGAGCCAATTTTCCCAATTTTGCTCCACCTTTCTGTGTTTCAATTTCTCCTTGCCCTCTTCGTCCAATTCCTCCCTCTCTTTTTCACAAGCTCTTTGTAGAGCAGCGAGAAAATATCTATATACTCCGCTCGCAAGATCTTCTCCAGCGTCTTGGGGGCCAAATGGGCCCCCAACACTCCGTCTGTTGCGGCCGGCAATATGGGAGCCGTCCACCGGTCGGTTCCCCAATACTGGGTCAGCTCGCCGGTATGCGCCGCCTCCACCGTGACCGCCCCGCAAGCGGCCACCTGCCCCGGCCCCCCCAGGGATAAATCGGACGACGCCACGACCGCAGCTCCCGTGGAAACCGCTGGGGAGCCTCCCGCCCCAGCCAACACTCCTCCCCCTACCACAGCCGCGCCACCACCCGGCGCCAGCGGGGAAGAAGCTCCACACGGCGCCCCCAGGACGCCCCCCAACCCGGGAACCCACCCCAAGGCCAGAAAGAGCTGGGCTCCCTACCGTGTCCAGAAGGCCCGGCCACCGCTGGTGCTGGACCATCCGTCTGCGTCGCCATCTGCGTCGCCACTGCCAAGGCCGCCCGTCCAGGACGCGGCGCCGTCACCGGCCCCGGCTCAGCCACCGCCGCCCGATCTTCCTGCTCGCCAGCCCTGGTCTCGCTCTCCTCCGTGCGTCCGCCCGGCTCCATCAGCTGGCTCGGCACCTCGGCTCCTCTCCTCGCGCCACTTCCAGTCCCTCAGCGGTGTCCTCCGGCTCCTTGGCCTCCTGGCCCGCCTCTAGAACGGCAAGACGGCAGAGCATATCCTTGACGAGCCGGGCCTTACTCACCCGGCCCGCCCCCTCCCCTTCCGTAGGCCGCACGAGCAACCCCCTGCGCCTCTCGAGACCCTCGATCCTGGCCAGCATGGCAGCCAGGGTCACCGAGGGCACGGCCTCCACATCCGATGATGACTCCTCCGCCGGGGGTGGGCGCGTCTCTCCGGCCCTCTGCGCCGGTCCTGTTCCTTTCTTCCCAGGGACATTCTTCTTGGGCTCCATCCTGTAAAAATATTACACAGCATTCTCGTGAGCTCCTGTCCGCAAATGCCACCGTATCCAATCCCATCCACCCCTGGCGCTCACAAAAAGTCGGAGCTGTCAGAGGGGACCTCATCCCTCTACTCGGCTCCAAACCTGCGACCTGCCGGTCTCCGCATTGATGGCACCACGCTCAAACCACTGGACCACGTCAAACAACGCCGCCTCTCCGATTGGCCCGCCTGCCCCATGGCGGCAGTCCCCCACATGGCGGGTGCCCGTACCTGGACACTTCACTCAAGTATTAGCAACGGAAGCTGGAGCTGACTGAAGGAGCTCAGCTCGCCCGTGCTCCCAGGGGTTCAAACCTGCAACCTGGCCGCATACAGCCATGCCGGCAGGGGGGGGGTTTAACCCATTGAGCCACCCGGATTCCCTGGGTGGCCGCACCTCTCAAAATGGCGGCCGCCCGCAAATTGGCGGCCGCCCCTCTCAAAATTGGCGGCCGCCACAAAATGGCGGCCGTCCACAAAATGGCGGCCGCGCCCATCAACATGACGGTCGCCACAAAATGGCGGCCGCATTCCAAAATGGCGGCCGCATCTCTAAAATGGCGGCCGCCACAAAATGGCGGCCGCACTTCTCAAAAATGGCAGCCGCCACAAAATGGCGGCCGCCCCCAAATGGCGGCCGCCCATAAAATGGCGGCCGGCGGCCGCCAAATGGCAAAATGGCGTAAATGGCGGCCGCAAAAAATGGCGGCCGCGGCCGCCCCAAAATGGCGGCCGCGGCGGCGCCCCCACCATGGCGGCCGCCAAATGGCGGCCGCCACTCAAATGGCGGCCGCCCCCAAATGGCGGCCGCCCCAACATGGCGGCCGCCCCTCAAATGGCGGCCGCCAAAATGGCGGCCGCCGCCGGCCGCCATGTCGGCCGCCACTCAATGGCGGCCGCAATGCCCTGCCGCCCAGCGGCCGCCACCCAAATGGCGGCCGCCGCCACAACATGGCGGCGGCCGCCACCCGCCAGCGAAAGCAAGGCCTCCCGCCCCCCTCAAATGGCGGCAGACCGCCCAGGGGACCCAAATGGCGGCCCCGCCCCCAGAGGGGAAGAGGCGGGAGCGCCACTCCGCAAGGAGAGGGAAAAAGGGGGTCCCAACGCCCCGCAGCCCCCAAAGCCCACCCCGCCAGGGAAGAGGGGGGAAAGAAAGAAAAAAAGGGGGAGGGAAAGACCACCACCTCCCACTTTCCCCAAACACCCGGCACCGACCTTCAGCCGCCGATCTACCCAACTTGGTAAGCTCTCCCTCTGCACTCCTTCACTCCTTCGATCTTCTGTCTTCTTTCTTCTCTCTTCTCCCGCTCACCCGGTCTTCTTACTTCACTCCTCCGTCCGCCTTCGCCTCTCTTCCCCTTGCTTCTCCGCTGGTCCTTCAGCCCTCCGCCTATTCCTACTTCTCTCTTCTCTCTTCACACTTCACCTTCAACCTTCTTCTCTCCGTGGAACTTCTTCTTTTCTTCGCTCTTTTAGGCCAGGCAGCAGGCAGAGAGGGAAAAAACAACCTCTCTGCACGCTGAACAAGCTAGCAATGGCTTGTTGAGGCGGGGCCTCGCGAAAAGCCCCGCCCCCACGCCAGAAGGTTCCTTCTGGAACCTTCGCTCTCATCGGAGCCGGGGGGGCAAATCCATCTCATCCCAGCAGGCTGGGATGAAATGTCGTTCCTCACCTCATGCACACACAGTCACATGCCCAGCAAGCAAAGTCCTAACTCCTTGCACCACTTCACGCTACTATTGATCTTCAGTGGCCAAAAACACATGGCAAGAGCTGTCCTTCCCATCCTATCTGCTTGCAAATATCAGAAGCAAGATCCGCTTTCTGGGCCATCCATGGTCAAGGCCCTAAATATCTCGGAGATCGTCTCTCACATACTTGTCATCAGGGACCACCGAGATCAGCTCAAGAAAACCTCATTTGTTCCCAGTCCTAGGGAGGCACGCCTGGACTCCACAAAGCGCAGGGCCTTCTCATTTCTTGCCCCAACCTTGTGGAATTCCTTACCTACATACATTAGAGCTATACCTGATTTGCGGTCTTTCTCTCAAGCTCTCAAAACTTGGCTTTTCGTCAAAGCTTTTAATTTGTGATTTATTGTTGATATGTTTGCTGTTTTATTGCTGTGTAAGTCGCTCAGAGCACTCCTGTGGAGAGCGACTCATCAAATAATAAATTGAAATGAAATTACATTTCCATGTTGCAACCTTGTTGGCTTTTGAGGCGGAGCTGTAGTAGTAACATCACCCACCTGTCAGACTGTAGGATCTAAATAGCAATAGTAAATGACCACGCACAAGCTGACTTGCTTTGAAATGCATATATTGCTTGTATCTCTGCAGCAAAGAAAGACACTGCTGACTGTTTCCCACCACCACATCCTTTTATACACCTTGCCTGCCCACCCCCTGCCCACCCCCTTCTCAGGTTCCCTATTATAGTGTTTTTCAACACTATAATAGGGAGCCGCGGCACATTTTTTACATTTACAAATAATGATGGGCAGGCCTCTTCCTCATGGGGAGGGGGACACGCCACCCCTTTCCGACCCTCCCTCTGCTCACCTCAGCCTCTCTGCCAGCTTTTCCTTCTCCTCAAAACGTGACTGCTGGGAAGGGGCGGGGCCCGAGTGACGTCACCCTTCCCTCCTCCCTCAATTGGAGGCTGGCTGGCTGGCGCGCACGGAGGGGAAACGGCCGAAGGAGGCAGCACCCCGGCCCCTTCTTCGCTGCCGCCCCCCGGCCCTTCCTCCCCCGCAAGCAGCACCAGCAGGAGTTCGGCAGGAAGGGGAAGAAAGGGTTTTCCCCACGGGACACCTGATGATCACTCACGGCACACTAGTCTGCCATGGCACACCGATTGGGAAACACTGCCCTATCAGAACTTGTTGCTTCACAAGTCCCATAGCATGGTTTCCAGCGCCCTCTGTTGGCCTCAGAATGTCACAGAATTGATTCAGTCCAGAGGATTCAGTCAAGATGTCATAGAGGGAATTTGTGATGTCTTCATGCCGTCAGAAATTGACTCCTGACAGCACCTGCATCCCAAACTACAACAATATGGAGCTTCTCTTGGTGCGCCTGGCAAGATGAAGAAGGACAATATTCCCAAATAAATCTCACCAAGTTGAAGAAGAAGCCACCAAGGTAGTTTATTAAGTCAGCTGAAGTGATGGTAGCCCGCGGTAATCCACCAAAGTAAGATGACATATAATTGCATTGAAAAACAGATTATTTTATACAATACAATCCTTTCAATTTCCTGCTCCAGCTCAGCTGGCACCAACTTCCTTGTGATTGGCCAAGTTCCGACGGCATCAGGACTGTGGCACCGCCAGCCAATAGGAGAGTGTTCCCCACATCCAATGCAAATGCCTGCTTTCCAGTGGCCAGTGAGGGGCAGGACAGAAACTTCAGACAAAGGAGACATAGTTTCATGTTTGGATTACATTGTCCCAACTCCGAGAGGAACAAAGTGGGGCTCTTAGGTTCCATGAGTTTTATTGTTGTGATGATTGTCTTTATGAACCCCGACCGCACAGGTCTGGTGACTGCATCAGTGTCTTTTGTATTTCAAAACAGCATATTGTCCACGATGATAGGATTATGAATCTATTCCTGGGAAAGGGGGACGTGGCAATGGGGAAAGCAGGGCAAGGCATCCCAACTTCAGGGAAGAAAAATGTATTTTCATATGTCCATGTGGCTGCACAAAGAACAGATGGTCTAACTCCGAGGCCTGTTGGAGGCATGGGTCACAGAAGATGGGTGATTGAGTTCTTTATAAGTAGGTGATGACCGGGAAAACGGCTGGAGGGAATTCCCAGATCAAGAGGTGCTGATGATAACATCACCAAGATCATGCTGAGTGACTTCGTTCTCTGAAGTTTTATATCAAGAAAAAATATATGAGATAGTTAAACACACACACACACACATGAGGGGCCTACTGATACCGAGGAACCTGACAACTTTGGGGGGGTCCAGTATCCACAGGAGAAGGAGGCACGTATGCAGGGATCCATGGATACCGAGGGGGATCCAACAACTCTGGAGATCCTAGGACTCCAGAGACAAGAAGGGTAGTGTGGAGGAAAAGGAGAGAATGAGCTTTGTTCCCACAGCTGTGGAGGACCATGAGGGCCTTGTGGCTCAGGTGGTCCGTATTCATCAACATTGTGACAACTTAGAGAAACTAAATCCCCATGTTAGTGCTGTTCCATGCAAAACCTGAACCATTTGCTTATCACAATGAGCTGGATTTTGCTTCTGCTTTTGTTCTGGCGGTGTGCCATGGTAATCAGATGGATTGGGCATTACTGAGATGGAAAATACACAATAGGGACATGCTCCCAGAAGCTGCGATCCTTTTCAAATAACTGATTGAGGTGTATTGCCAGGGTCAGAGGCATGGCATGTTGAACTTTTCCCCTGGACAAACAGGAACACCTATGGCCTAACATGTTTCTCTGTGGAAATGCCCATTACTTCTTTTATTGTTTCAGGAAGTCCTAGCTTGAAGCAATTCTGCACCACTTCAAGCCGGCGTAACTCTTCCGAAAAGCTGTATTACAAGAAATTGGACATGACGCAACTGTGTTGGTTCTCTCTTGCTTCCTGATTCATCCTCCTTGGCTGAAAGGTCCCTTCTGCCTTGTTAGTTTCACAACCAGAATTAATGCACAGACTCAGGTATTGTGGGACACAAATGCCAGGTCTTGTGGGAACAAACTCTATGACAGTGAGGTCAAGGTGGTCACTATAAGAGAAGGGGCGGAGCTTTAAGGCTAGTGGAGTCTGGCATGCTATAAATCCCATGCTCCGGTGAGAAGCCTTGCAGTCAAGGTGCAGGACAGGCTGAGCTTCCCAGCTCCTCCTTGGATGCTCAACCTTAACTGCGCACAGTAACTGAGTCCCAGCAGTATGGCTGTTACGTACAACGTCCAGGTGACAACGGGGAAGTACCTCAAATCAGGCACCATCGACTCCATTTCCACCACCTTGGTGGGCACCAAGGGCGAGAGCCCCAAAACTGCCCTGGACAACTGGGGCGTGGACTTCTATCCTGGAGCGGTGAGTAGGAGGGAAGGTGAGCCACTGGGTCACAGAGCAACCTGGTATTCATTCACCATTATAGCATATCACATCTATTTATCTACTAGTTATCCCCTGCCACACGTTACCGTGGACCAGTCTGTGTATATGTGTTTTGTGTGTATATATATTTGTGTATATGTGTGTATATATGTGTGTTTGCATATATATGTGGTTTTGCGCATGCGTTGTAATGTATTTTTTTGTTTCTTGACTTTTTAAGTCTCTTCTGCCGTGCTTTTCAGTGATTTTATGACTGATGGTCGCTCGTTGGCCTGACAGGTGTCTTGTGTCAAAATTTGGTGTCAATTCATCCAGTGGTTTTTGAGTTATGTTAATCCCATAAACAAGCCATACATTTTTATTTATATAGATTATCATCTATCTATCAATTCTATCTGTTTTGTGCATGGCAGAGAGCACAAATGAAATGCTGGAAAAATTAGGTTCTAGAGCAGGCATGGGCATCTTGGATCCTCCAGGTCAGGGGTGCTCATTATGGTGATCGGGAGCACCTAGGTGATCTTCGGCCCTCTTCCAGGTGATCTTTGGGCCTCACCAGTCGGATAGTGCGCTCCTGCCATGCGTGCGCACGTGCGCTCCCGCCGCCGCCTTCACGGGGCTTCTTTTGCCAAAATGAGGCTTTAGTGGGCGGGCCCTGGTGCTCGTCTTGCCACGCACGGTGTGGTGACATGACCGCCCATTGGTTGCTGCTGGGGGGGGGGGGAGCAAGGCAAAGGCACGCGCACGGATAGGATGCGAGGCGGTGGATGGGATGGAGGGACTGGGTAGGTGTGTGTGTGAGAGAGAGAGAGCCAAAGAGAGAAGAAAGAAATCCGAAGAACTCTTTCGGATCCTTTTGGCAGGCAGGCAGGCGGGCGCTGGAAGGAGAGAGGGAGAGAGAGAGAGAAAGAGGCGAAGGAGGCCGGGCAAAGTGGGGCAAAGCCAAGCAAGACCCGCCGCAAACCCTGCTGCTGCCCTCGGGATTCCCATTCCAAGCCGTGACCTGCGCGAGAGACCTGTGTGGGGCTGCTTTCTTTCCTTGGTTGGGGGCCGGAAGGCTGCAGTAGGAGCGTGCGTGCACACATGCACGCGCACGCTCACATGCACAACAGGTGATCTTTTCAACTTGATTGTTCATATAGTAGCTTGCATGGTGAAAAAGTGTGGGCACCCCTGCTCCAGGTGTTTTGGACTTCAATTCTCACAATTCTTAACAGCCGGTGGTTAATTCATTAATTCATGTATTTACTTAATTAATACAGTATGTATTTATTTTTTGTGTGTTTTACGATGCGTTAAAAACCATAAAGTAAGGAACCTTTGATACAGCAATATACAAAGTTAACTTGAGACATCTTAGTGCTACATCTTTGGATTCAGATCCACTCCATTTCCCTTCCAGTTTGAACCATCTGATAGCATTGTGGATGCATACTTATGCCAGAGGAAAGAGAGAGGCAAATGATACCACTAAGTAAACAATTAAGAGTTTTTTACCCCAACATATATTAAAACACTGCTTGGTTATGAAAGCATAACTAAGTAGGGTCTCCGATTTAGGTCCTCCATCCCAACTTAATTTACCAGGCAGCATCCCATAGGAGATTGACCTCTGTTAAACTGGGAGTCAGAGTTCAAATAGTATGATATTTTCATCCCTTTGTCATGAATGAACAAGGTTTGCTGATCGGAATCAGGATCTGTCAATGGGGCCTTCGTTTCTCACCTGCACCTTTTACCTGTCCGAACATATCTCCTCCTATGAACCACCTCAGAGATTAAGATTGTCTGGGGAGGTCTTGGTCCCAGAAACAACAAAAGATAGAGAAAAGCCTCACAATGTTGTTTGATTTTTTTAAAGTATCACAATATTCAATGCATATTAGGAAAAATTCCAAAGTAGTACAATACCGTATGAGGCACGCCAGTAGTATATTAAGTCCTGACGGTAAGGGTGAGTCCATACAGTGCGATATGAGTCCGTAAAAGTTCCAAATGATATTTGTCCTTAGTAAATTATAATCCAAAAGGAGATAGAACACACCAATGTTTGTAATCCAAGCAGGTGTAGCGATGAGGCGGTGTTCCCAAAAGGCTCGTATTACACAGAGCATTTCTCGTCAGGACCTGGGCGGTGCCGGGAGGCAAGAAGCAACTGTAGTAAAAGCGTCGTGAAGTAGGCGAATGCTACAAGTTGATGCGAAGTCGCAAATAAACAGGACGTGAAGACTCCAATCAAGGTCTCCAATAATAAACTTATAACAAGGTAGCCGACGGCATGCATATGCTGAATAAGCGGCCAACAGAAAAACCGTTTCACATTGAAGCTTTGTCAAGGCTCAAATCAATCATATAGCGTCCTCGATAATCATCTTTCCATCTTACAGTAGCATAACCCTGATTATGCTGTCAGGGTGACCCAAAGCTCTCAACTTCATGAGGGTACGCAAGCCTCTCCCCCACAACCAGGGGGCACCAACTGAGAGATAAAGCAGTTTTCAGGGAATGTAGGTATTCAATTTGCTTGCTGAGGGATTAATAAAAAATATTAAACTGTGATGCTGAAAAGCAGAGGAGGAGTCGAGGTCGGCTCCTGCTTGTTTTCATACCTGGGGGGCCTTTACCGTTACGGACTCCTGAAGCACTGAAAGTGCTGAAGGACACAGAGGAAACAGAATTATTATTTTATTATTTTACTCTATTTTTGTTATTACATTTAATAAATTACTCTATTATTGTTATTACATTTCCATCATTTTCCTCTATTATTATTAGATTTATTATTTTCCTCTTTATTATTATTGGAAGGATACATAAGCACATTTACATTGAAGAAAGTTAGAATAATGGTTTAATCAGAGTTGGACAATCTTATCTTAAATTATAGTTTTATGTAAATATTCAAAAACATTTAACCTACTGATGCCTCAATTAATTTAACTTTTCTAGTATCTATTATATATTTTTTTTCACAGTTTTGGGGGGTGAAATTAGGTGCCTCAGCTTATATTCGGGTCGGCTTATACTTGAGTATATTCAATATTTTGTTTGGGACTGATGGAAGCTACAATCCAAGCAACCTATGGTTAGAATTCTATTAATGGCATGCAAATGCGCCCATCCCCAGGAGTGTTTTGCAGGTATCCATTGCCAATGATCTCAAAAATCCTTCAGCTGGGTGATGCCTGGCTGAAAAGGTAGGTTTTTTTAAGGGGAGTGGGGAGGTCATGGCACAGTTAGACAGCTATGACAATACAAGATGTCAACTGCTTTTTATTATTCCTTCCTGTCAGTTCCTCTGGTGTTTTCCCCTCCTCCAACTACATCTTTTTCCTCCATCATCGTTTCTGGGATCTTGACAATATTCACCAGCCATTTCCTTCTCAAAACCTACAGAAATGGGTTTGGTTTGTGTAACTAAGAATTTTCATTGTTTTCCTATTGCTAAAACCTTGGTTCCTGGTACCAGGTTGCATAAAGAATAACTCAGGTTGTGAAACATCCTCCTCCTTGCATTAACCACACATTGTATGTTACTGTTTCTGTTGCAAATGGGATTTCTCTTGGCATATTTGTGTGTTGATGGTACTTGTTCATGAACTTTCAGCACTCCCCAGGTTAATGCAGGAAACCCCAGGAAACCAGTTGCATGCTTCCGTGTTGATTTTGGCAAATGGTAACCTTATTTTAGGATGTTCTTGGTACGATTCCTTCAGGAGAGGTTGGCCTCTGGATTCTGCCAAGACGGAGGCCCCTTCTATGCTGCCATGTAATCCAGATTATCAAAGCATATAATTCACATTATCTTCTTTGAATTGGATTATATGAGCCTACACTGCTATAAAATCCAGTTCAAAGACGAAAGTCTGGATTTTATTTGGTAGTGCAGAAGGGGTCTGAGTCAGAGTATGATTTACCCAAGGTCACCCAATGGGCTTCAATGACTGAGCACGCATTTGAACTCTGGTTTCCAAAAATTCAATACAACCCTTGAAACCACCATATCAAGCTAGTGATGTGGTGATAGTAGGGGGATTAACCAGTAGTAAAGGTCTCTTCATAGGAAATCTGCTGCAAAACATGAGCTTTGTGTTGAGTTTCAGGGCCAGAGAAGCAGATGGTGAAAACAAAAAGTACAGCCTGCCATCAATGTTTAACATTTACATAAATGATCAGCCACTACCAGAAGGGACAGAGTTTCATCTATGCCGACGATCATGCCATCACCGCTCAAGTAGGGAGCTTTGAAATAGTTGAACAGAAGCTCTCCGAGGTACTCTTACTGCCTATTACCGGAAAAACTAATCCATCTAAAATGCAAATGTGTGCTTTTCACCTTAAGAACAGGCAAGCATCTCCAGCTCTGAGGATGACCTGGGAAGGAATCCCACTGGGGTATTGCAGCACACCAAAATACCTGGGACCATGCTCTAACTTACAAGTCGGCTATCAAGCAAAAAGTGGTTGCTAGAAATAATCTATATATATAATTTTGGTCAATCCGTTTAATGTCGTATATAGACAAAGAAACTATGGCTCGCAGAAGCACCAAACTTGGCAGCCTACTGGACTATTACACTCGCTACAGACAACGCCCACAAAACCGACCATACGTTCCTCGCAACACCCCCAAAACGGACCCCAAAAATCTGGCCACCAAACTCCCACCCCGGCCTCTCCGCTAGCAGCACTATCGTTTGGAACGTTCAAACTACGCAGACAAAGTGCGGCGGCCCGAGTCTACAGACTTCGCCACAGAACCACATACCGCAATCAAAGCCTGCCGCCAGCACACCTCTCCGCCCTCAATTACCACACAACACAAACACACACACGGGCCCACCACATCAACAACATACTCTACCCCCCTTCCCATGCACATGGCCGGCAAAACGCGACGACCCCCATCCCACAAACGCCCACGCCGGCAAAAAACTGTCCGCTCACGCAACTGAGCTCCCTTCCCACCATCCCTTACCAAGACAAACAGAACACACCCTCACCGCTTTCAAACACCCCATAGCAACAAGAAAAACCCACAAACTTTCCTTACCTTTTACATTTAAAATCCCTCACTCGCTGAACCACCGCCATCTTCTCTCCACCCATTCCAAACTACAACTCCCAACACCCTTTCCGCCTATATACAGCAACACGCATGCGCACTACCAAGATTTAAAATAAAAATACCGCGAATCACCCAAACCATTCCACACCCCCCCAAAACAACACAAAACCAAACTAACATTACCCCCTCCACGTATATTACGCCCACACCGCAACTTTCCTTACACAAACCAACACATTAGCCATATACCGTGCCTCCCTTCCCCGCACATGGCTGCTAAGCTGTCCCCTCCCAACCCTCAATCTTCCCTCCCGCTACTACAACATTGCTTCCTTCCGACCATCCCTTAACAAAACAAACAGCAAACACCCCCCAAAACCCCATAAACTTTCCTTGCACATACCAACACATTAGCCATATGCCGTGCCTCCCTTCCCCCGCACATGGCTGCTAAAGCGTCCTGCCCCAACCCTCAATCTTCCCTCCCCTCTACCCAACATTGCTTCCTTCCGACCATCCCTTAACAAAACAAACAGCAAACCCTTTTCCACCACCCCAAAACAACAATAAAAACCCATAAACTTTCTTTTTACCTTTAACAGGAAACATCCTCACTTTCGCTGAAGAAACGCCATCTTCTCTCCACCCATTCAAAACTACAACTACCAACATCCTTGCGGCCAAGCACAGCAACACGCATGCGCACTAGCAAAAATTCAAAAAAACCCCCGCGAATCAAAAGAAGGCTAACTCACTAACATAAAAAAAAGGCTGTCCTAACGGTTCCCAGGACCACGGCGCCAAAATCCCGCCCGCACGACCCTCAAAACTCAAGGGAGAACGGCACACCAACGGAACTACAACTCCCAGAGGGCTCCGCGCGGCTCACTACCAATAAGAGCGGAAACAGCACCGGAAATAAGCCACAATGGCTGCGCAAAGCCTTCTGGAAGCTGAAGTCCCCTACCCACCCACGCCTTCTCAGACAGCACCCCAAACTACCGCCGCCATGGCCGCATCCTCCGCCCCCTCCACTGCCTCCTCCAGTCCTCCCCCGGGGATGGGGCCGGGAAGAAAGCCGCACCGTCTCTCTCCCTTCCGCCTCCTCTTCGCCCACCGGAGTGGAGGCAGCAGGTAGCGGCTGACAGCCCTTTGCCGCCTGTCTTCCGCTGGCCGAGGAGGACGCCGAAAGGGAACCCGACAACCCCTCTCCCTGCGACCTCCTCCTCGGGCAGCGGAGGCCGCAGGGAGACGGGTTGGCCGGTTCCCTCGGCCTCCCTCTTCGGCCAGCGAAATACAGGCGGCAAAGGGCTCTCCATCAAGCACCGCCGCCTCCCTTCCGCAGCCAGGGGACAAGGCCGAAGGGAGCCGCACCATCTCTCCCTGCGGCCTCCTCACCGGAAGGGAGGCGGCGGCCGGCGTAGGAGAGCCCTCAACCGCCTCTCCTCCGATGCGAGGCCTCCTCCTCTACACACACACACATCATAACACACCAACATAAAAACACAAACAAACAAACACATATAAACACACAACCACATACAAACACATATACCAACACACTATACATACACATCCACACTAAGACATACACATATATACACACACACATCACCACCTCTCCATATACACACATACATACATATACATACACAAACACACACAAATATATACACGTACTCAAACACAAAACACCCACAGATAACAACACACAAATATATACACACATACCAAGACCAAAACACCCACAGATAACAACACACAAATATATACACACACACACAAAAAAAAACAATCCAACACCTGCACACACACATACACAAACCCCCCCAAAAAACCAAACACCTCTCTCTCGGCATTACTTCGCGAACGAAGATTCAGGAAGGACTCATCCCACGCTTTTTACAAGCGCGTTGATGACTAAAAAGGCCAATCTGAGATAGGCAAGTTCGGTTGCAGAAAGCGCAGCAGAAAGTCTCCTTGGGTGATGTTTTTTCCAAGTTGCGGTTCTTTCTGCGTTGTCGTTTCTCTTGAGACCCATTCGGCGTGTCTTCTCGAAAGAGGCCGCAGCATTGTGGATAGTGCTTCTCCATGCCTCGATGTGAGGCCAGGGTGGACCATTGTTGGTGATCAATCTGGCCAAGCCTGAGATGTTGTTTCAGGGAGTCCTTATATCTCTTTTGGGGGCGCCTCTCTTGCGCTGACCATTAGGCGAGTTCACCGTGAGTAGTATCTTTGGGAGGCGGTGGTCCTCCATCCTAGAGACGTGTCCTGCCCAGCGCAGCTGTTTCTCAATAGCATGGCCTCAATGCTGGTGATCCCTGCTTGCTCAAGGACAGCAACATTCGTCACATAGTCGGGTCCAGTGTATATTTAGGATTGTGCGAAGACAGCGCTGATGAAAGCGCTCGAGGAGTCGTAGGTGTTGGCGATAGGTGACCCATGTTTCAGACCCATAGAGGAGAATGGACAGTATGATAGCTCTGTACACACTGATTTTGGTGCTTTGTCTCAGGTGCTTGTTGCTCCAGACTCTTTTGTGAAGCCTTCCGAATGCACTATATGCCTTTGATAATCTGTGATCTATCTCTTTGTCAATCTTGGCGTCTGAAGAGATGATGCTTCCCAGGTAGGTGAACTGCTGAACGGACTTAAGCACAGATGTGCCTATGCTGACGTGAGGTTGGTGGTGTTCTTCCTGTGGTGCGGGCTGGTAGAGGACTTCTGTTTTCTTCAGGCTGACTTCCAGCCCAAACAGCTCTGCAGCTGTTGCAAAGCAGGATGTGAGGCGCTGCAGGGCTGCTTCTGAATGGGCGACAAGGGCAGCATCGTCAGCAAAAAGTAGCTCACGGACTAGATAGTTTAGAGTCTTAGTGCGAGCCCTCAGACGGCTTAAGTTGAACAAGCTACCATCAGTACGATAGCGTATATATATGCCGTCTTCTTCTTGTAGGTCTGCCATAGCCCAAACATACAACTATAAACACACATACACACACATACATATACACACAACAAACATGCTCACTTCACTCCCACAACATATATACCCAGACATTCCCACATCACCAACATAGGGCACAGCAACGCGTGCCGGGTACAGCTAGTATCATACGAAAGCGGACTGGCACAACCTGGGGATCACAACCTGATACAGTGAAGACATCTGCCCCTGCGCTTTGCTATTCTGCTGCTGAATATGCATGCCCAGTGTGGAACACATCTCACCACATTAAAACAGTGAATGTGGCTCTTAATGAGACATGCCATGTTTTTCACAGGA